>JABVXS010000065.1:0-63670 GCA_013365335.1 Madathamugadia hiepei
AGAAGACTCAAGCTTCAGCTTCACTTTTCTTCCAATTAACTTCTCCGGTTATCTAAAATTTTGAAAATCTCAATTCACCAAGAGGAAGTGAAAATGGTTGGTCACCTTTGCGCAAATGATTTCTTCGCACTGGTTCAGAGATAGAATTATGGTTGACGCATCTATAGGACAAGAACTGGAATTTAATTAGAATGTAATTCACCGTGTAGACTATTCTCAATTCTGTTGAAGCGTTATTGAAGTAATTAGCAGTTCAAGTGGAATCACTGTCAAATAGGAGATATAGGAAAGGCAATTGAAAAGCATTTCGTTCCACTCGCGATGTTTCAAAAGTTCGTGGTGGTAATGCTCATCCTCTCCGTTATAATCGGGATTCCTTCCACAAGCAATTCTTCATTTGCTAATTGTATTCAAATTCCTGGCGAAAGAATTCTAGCAACTCCATGTTCGGTGTCGTACTATTCTACACTCCATAGATTACTAGTACGGAGTTTTGTACATCTCCAAGTTTTAACTTTCTACACACCGATTTCAGGCCGCTTTCTGTGCGTATCGTTATTTTTGTGCTCTGTGTTTCGTGTTCCACCTTTAGATTCGTTCTTAATATATGTCGGCATTGTCTTTCAAGTGTACTAATTGACATTGCGAGCCGTCACTTGCAGATTTGAACAAATGATTTATTTGATGGTGGTATTCTGTGTGAGTGCAAAACATGATCATTTGAAGGAATGATTAAATGAACAGAGATTGGTTATCGAGAGGAGAAATGAAATGTTGTTGATTCAGGAGCAATGTCAGCAGAAGCTTCCGCGAACATCAGATGTCCTCGAGAGACGGAAGGATGAGCATCAGTTCCTTTTTGGAGACATTCACTTCTGATGGCTATTTTAGTATCATTACCCATATCTTTGCTAGTCTCTACCCTCAAGTTGGACATCACTACTCGAGTGGCTTTGCTAGCTGTGCCAGAAGTATCGAATCACAGTTGCAGCTTGGCTAGCAGGGAGAGTGGGCATTCCGTCATTGCTCTATTATCATCATCATCATCATCATCGCAAGACCGAAATTTAACAATTTCTGAACACAATGGGAACCTATTTGCTGGTTGTTTATCAATTGCTTCACTTGATAACAGCATTTCAAACAGTGTAAATATCCGGTGTTCCGACGAAATTTCGCTGACAATCACAGTGAACAATGACACATCAAGAGCAATACTGAAACCTTCACTGTGTCGACGGAATTCCCAATTAAGTGAGCCTTGAAATGACAAACGCATCTCTCTCTCTCTCTCTTACCACTAATGTCAGTAGCAGCAGCAGCAGCAGCAGCAGCTTACTGACTAATAAGTAACACAAGTAGAATATAATGAAGCAATATCTTCTGAGCTTACTAAAGCACAATATCTGCGGTCAATAAACACCTCGACGGAACGATAAATTTCCTCAGAAATTTGGACACAAAAGGTGACAGTGATAGGTGACAGCCTATGACAGAAGTTCGTTAAGAGTTCACAACTGATAAAGCATTTTCATCCATTTTAATGATTCACTCAAAAGATTGTACTACAAAGTGTAAATTCTGAAAAGTAGCATTTTAGAAATGCAAATCGGCGGCACAGATGATAGTCGGCAACACCTCTTTGATGGTTGTATAGGCAATGTCACTATCGATAATAAAGTTTTGTTGGATCGATGGTGCAGGTCGGTTTGTTTCAACGACTAGCACCGACTGTAAGTAACTGCTAGTAATCAGTAGCATCTGAGATCATTGAGGCAAGAGACCGAGGAAAGGGGAGAAAGTTGATGAAGCTAAAAGAAGTATGTCTGTAGATAGAATATTGCTGAAGTTTTTCAACAGGATACCTGTAAATTTGAATGGAATTTGAAACATTTTTAGCGCTGATGAAAAATCACCACAGAAAGGAAGGGATGATACTGAGCAATCGGATGGACCATATCTGAAGTCGAACAATCTGATGACATCATCATATTTTGCAGAACCGTTAGTGTTGGATGAAGGAGCAACTGCTCCAGTACAGATGTGGAATATTTACACCTCAGGAGATCATCGGGAGAGTATTGCCGAGGGAAATCTCCTCTTCCGGTAATGTGCTGTGAAAAGAAAGACTGATAACTGAGAGAGAGAGAGAGAGAGAGAATGAAGCACTTGTTAAATGTAGAAATTCAATCTTTTGATTCACTGCCAATAAAATTCCGGAGCAGATAAATTGCGGAAAAGCGTGACGTGAACTAGTTTTCATGAAACCCTCTTGGATGCACTTCTTGCACTTCGTGTTTAATTCCACATCTCATGCCATGGCACTCGTCCAGCTGTGGACAGGTAAGAAGGACCGAGCATTTCAAGCTGTCACTTGTTGTACTGCATAGATTTGCGCCTCTCTGATTTACTTTTTCACCCACTCCCTTGTTTACTAATCTATCGTCACCTGTTACTTGTTGTTTCAGGCTATTGGAACCACCACAGCACGGAGAACTACTGAGGTACGGGCAACCAGCTAGCCAATTTGTCATTGGTGACATTTCAGCCAATAAAATATTATACAAGCACGATGACAGCGAAACAACGGCTGATGGCATTGCTTTGGAGGTTGGAACTATGACACTTCCACCTGTCTAAATCTGTCCCAAACCAATAGATTTGGTTTAGAAAGTCGTCTGAATCTCACATCCTCTATTTTCCACCAGGAATATCTTCCGCTGAAGTTTAATTTTAGAAGAAATTGCGACATTTACTTCACGCTAATAATAGCACATTTGAATTTCCGGCTGTAATGATCTCACGAGAAGGAGTAGTGCCCAAACGGATCACGGTTTATAAGATTCCAATTCGAATCAATCCTGTCAATGATGCGCCGGAGCTGAGTCCGGGTACTCATCCGGAATTGCTTTGGGTAACTGGGAATCCAAAGTAAGGCTTTCAACTTTCCCATTTTATCATCTATCATTATGAAAATCGTTGCTAAATTTCACTCATTTCACTTACTTGAGTGATCAACCTGCAGAAGTGAAAGGTGGCGAGAGAAAAGGTAAATTAAAAGCAATATGTAGAGAGGGAGGAGGGGAGAGAGAAAAGGTAAAGCAATATGTAGAGAGGGAGGAGGGGAGAAAGAAAAAGTGCTATTTGAAACATAGAAATTCATGTCTGAAACCAGCCCATATAATGCACCCGGCCAGGTACCTTTCTTCATTGTAAGCCTGTAAAATGAAAAGTACTGAAATTAGCAGAAGGGATGTTTACTAAATACGCAAATTTCTTAATGGAAAAATTGGAAAATTTTTAAGACTCACGTTAGACAGCCGATTAGTGAGCTTGTGGGACGCGGATAGCGATCCTGAATCAGTTTCTGTATCCGTTCTCGCTGCAGATGGAGTACGGTTGGAAAATTCGCGAGGGAAAGAAATTCGAAAATTCACTCAGCGAGACTTGACAAGCAATGATGTCAGTTATTTAAAACTTTTAACAAACTAATGAAGAGCAAAAATTGCGATCATTGATCGAGGTCATTCTTTTGATAAGCTTTCTCTCTATATCCACAATCCCTGGTAGAAACAGTGACCTCTGATTCGGCACTTCCTTTCTTGGCTTTTAACACTGATAACAATGATTTATTTCTTCCTGAGAATACTAATTTTCCTCCAAGTTATCTGAACGAGGCGTTTTCAATAGGAAGTAAAAACACTGATGACAGGTGAACTGAGCCTACCAGGTTCCATTCCAGGTTCATGCTTTCCCTACAGGTAAGGGAAGGACGAGTACGTTGAAGCTGATTGCTAGTGATGGTGAACGGCAATCAGATGTACTTCAGTTGACGATACATTTTGCTCCGATTGACATAAAGTTGAAAGCGAACACAGGTACTTTCCATAAATGACCAGTGGATGGATGAAGCGGTGGGACAGGAAGGAAGCAAAAATGAGTGCGACAAATTACGATTCCATCGTTTCAAGAGCTGAAGCAGTAGAGATCGGAGTGAAACAAAGTGATTTTAAAGAAGCAAATGACATCGAGCAATTAATGCTAATTACAGGTTTAAAGGTGTTCTATCGAACCACAGGTATTATCACATCAGCAAATTTATCATTCGCAACAAATAATCCTGGAATACCAATTGAGTATACAATTGTGGCTCAGCCTGAATATGGTGTCGTGCAATGTCGCGACGACTTTGGACAGTTTGAAATTTGTCCAACATTTACCCAAAATGACATCGATAGCTCACGCGTACAGTACAAACATTCTAGTATTGGCCAACCACTGCTTGACACCTTCAGCTTTCAGGTATTCATTAGGGACTAATAAGAAGTCGTGCAATTTGCTAGAAGTGGAGATTAATTTAATTTCTGAATTTGGAAGATCTTTGGATTCCGTTCTGCTTTCACTTCACTCAGAACTGCCCCTTTTCCTCATTTGTCATCGAAGACATGATAAACTGTAATATCATTTCATCTTACAATCATTTAGATTCGTGTTGATACCACTACATCAATGGTACACGTTTTCCGTATAACATTCATTCCGGTCCACGTAAAAATTTTTAATCGTGTTCCGTACGTGTTGAATGACACGGACAGTTCATCGTTGAAGAGAGAAAATCTGTTTGCCTGGACTTTTCCAAAAAGTTTCTCAGCCAATCAACTTGTCTATCATATCATTGAACCACCGAGGTTTGGTACTTTATTACGTCGGATTGGGAAAAACCGCAATCGACGAATTGGAGTTTCATCAAATTTCACCCAGAAGGTGCTTCCCTTCCTGCTTTATAATATGCAAACACTGCACAGGCCGTTCGAATCAGTTCCATTAAAGTTCATTTTAGCTTGCATTTAAATTCAGAAATTGAGCCTTAAATGCAATGGCAATGCATCACACCTTCTTTCTACTTCCTGCACCCACCTCCTCAACAGTCCCTTCCGTGTTTCCTTTCATCCTGCCCGTCATTTCCCACAGGTCTAAAGGCCATTCAGAAGACAAATTCGAAAAGTTGAAATTTTAAACTGAAATTGCAACAACCGGAGAAGGCATTTCGAAAGTAAGAACATCGCCTTATTCTTGGAAAGAGTAGCAGTCAAAGCAGAAGTTCATGTTGCAGCACATCGATGATGGTGAGATATCCTACAAAATGCACTTCGTGCAATATTCCATTGTCAACGATTTCTTCACTTTCCGATTAGCAACGCCATCAGTGACCTCTGAGGAGGTCCTTTTCGAAATAACGTTTATACCTGGACAGGGCTCTGTACAGCTCATTAACCGGACTGTTATTGTTGAAGAAGGTGGTGTGCAAAAGGTTAATACTGAGCTTTAAATTACACTGCTTTCCGATAGATTCAGAAATTTGGAATAACTGGCAGTCCCTTTCGAATTCAATTTTCATTTCTTAATTCTCCGTCTTTTTTCAACGACTCAAAAATTCAGATTGTAATTTGGATGTGTGAAGAGAGTTTCCCGGGACTTTGACTCACTGAACGAAAGTGATTTTGATTGAATTTGAAATTCTAAATTTCAATATAGATAACCAACGAGTCGTTGTCATTACGAACTCCGGACAGTGACAGTTTCGTTTTTACCATTCGCAATGCGCCTGTTTACGGCAGAATACTGATAAAAGGGGGAAGTGGAGAAGAACTGGAACTGCTCGATGGTGACAATTTCACCACTTCAGATATCAACAAAGGAAGGTAAGTGAATTCCTCAATCTCTCCGAAATCGCTTCCTCTCATCTGGATGGATGAAGTTAATGCTTGTGTGTTAAACTTCAATAAGACAGATTTGCAGAGTGTTTTATAAACATTTGGACGGTGAGAATCGCATTGATGAAATATTCCTGCTGGCCGGAAGTACTTATCAGCAGCGAGCAGTTCGATTATCATTCTGGTTAACGATCAGGTCGATCTTGAAGAATGACAATGTGCCGAGGCTGATTGGCAGCAATATTATACAGGTATGTTAGGAGCACATCAAATTTACCTTTTCGCTTTTTCTAGCCTTAATGGATCACTGATTGGATGGTCCATCATGAAGCTATGGATTGTTTGACAGATCGAAAGCTCACAATTTGGAAGTTCAGCGTTTGAAACATGCAAGTTGAACTCTCGAGAATCGCGAGTAGATTTTTCAATCCATAAAAAGTACTGTTTAATTAGGCAAGTTAAGCGACATTGTTTTCGAAACACATGTGGGACAGAATTTCAGATAACAGACCGCGGTGACCGCACACTGCATCCATCACTGCTGCCCTGGGTTGACGACGACATCGATGCCCAATCATTACTTTTTACATTCTACGACAGCTTTCGACACGCTGCTATTCTGTCTAAACTTACGCCATCCACAACACTACATAGTTTCACTCAGCGACAAATGCAGTACGGCGAGGTGTTCATAAGGCATTTTGGGTACAGCAAAAAGTTTAAAATGAAGTAAGCATTGGTCTTTGTGATAAGACTGTAAGGGTCATTTACAATTCGTTAGAAAGGGAGGATGGCGATTTGATTCGGAGGAATGATGCACGTTTTATAGTTATACGGTATCGGACGGAATACACGAAGTGTCTTCAGCACTGGAAGTTGTGGCATCGGAACCTTTCATAAGGATTCAGAACAGCAATGTTAAGATTTCGATCAGTGACGGAGCAGCAGGATCGATCCTGTTGCGGCTGACAAACGACAGTCTTTCCACTGTAACCAATGTGGATGCGAGGGATTCCGACATTCACTTTCAAGTCACAACCGAAAATTGGATCTTTTCTAGCAATTCTACCGAAGAGATGGTGAAAACTTTCTCACAACAGGTGGGTTTTCTAAACATTATTAGATTCCGAATCGATTTTCAAGAAGCAAAATTAATTATTTAAATGGATGAATTGCAAACAAAGTGAAATGACTGGAAAGAACAAGGGAGTCACTTCGTTTGGATTCGTGTCTTTTAGGATATCACTGATGGCCTAGTATTGTACCGTATCACTGCGGCATCGTTTGATGATAATGAAAATGAAGAAGCAATCACAGCTACGGTTCTGAGTCTAACAGTCAGCGAAATTTTCAAAATTCTCAAAACTCATCCCGACACCAATGAAAGACATCATTTGCAAATGCGCACTTTGACCCCATTGCTTGTTCTTTTCTCATCAATTTCTCAAATTGACAAAAGTATTCTGTCGGCGACAGCTTCGCATAAACAGCCAAGCGAAATCATCTTTGATGTAATCAGACAACCAACCCACGGTTCCTTGATATTGGAGTCGCTGAGAGGTACGAAACGTCATTAATTGTCACGACGCTTCCCGTCGTTGACAACTTTGTACTGACTCATAGACCTTAACCTGTTCATTTCCGGTTACTGTTCCTTAGATTCCACACTGAATATTTCATGACAAGCAACTACTTGTCATTGCTTGCTGGAAGAGAGAAGCGCTGAGAAATTAACAAAACAATCAACCTTTCAGCAATTAATAACGGACGTAACGTATTGCCTACAAATTTCTTCGTTTCACGCTTTACTCAAGCGCACGTAAATGCCGGACAAATACAATACTTGCATAATGGTATAACATCAGCGCGTGATTCCATTGTTTTCAACATTTCCATTGAAAAACAGATGATTGGACCATACACGTTGTTTATCGACGTTGTAGATGACGGAGTAATTTTAATTTGAAATTTCATTTTGCCACATTAATTAACACTGTAAATTGGCTAATTGATAAGATGGAAATTCGGCGAAATGACGAAATGCCGAAACCATTCTCTCACATGTTATCGTAAGTGTCTCCAACTTCCACATTTCCAGATTAAATTATCTGTGTCAAACGTAACGGTAATGTCGGGATCTAACAAAACCATAGACAGCGACGTTTTGCGTGTGACAACTGGCGGGGAAGATGAAATTGAATTTCGGATTCTGGCAGATCCTGAATGTGGGCGGATTGTTCGTGATGCATGCAATGTAACTGACAGCAGTACTTTGCGACATTTCACTGTCAAAGAAGTCAATGATAATCAGATTTACTACATAAATAATCCGAGCAGTGGGGAGGACAGGGACATGTTCACAGTCGCAGCATGCAAGACAGGAACACAGCGATGTACCTTACCGAAACAGGTGACTGTTTTGATAAGGTATCGCAATTTATACGGTAAGATTTTTCACACAGAGTCGGTGATATCGTCATAAGATAATCAGCGTGAGTTCCAAGAAACAAAAGGTTGTGTTGCAGAACCGGAAGTGCTTCGCAATGAAGTGATGACAGTATGGAACAGGTATAAAGCTCCAATCACTAAGCATCACTTATATTCACAGGTTCAACTTTACGAAAAATTTCTATTTGGAATGATTTTTGGTTTGAGAAAAGTAAGAATCAAAATTGTACCTTCCAATCGATCTTGCTGTTATTGAAATAATCAATGGGATTGAGGATGACGATACACCTGCTGAGCAAGTACGATACCTTATCAATCAGCCGATGAATGGATATGTTGCTCATACAAATAATCCTTCCAAAGCTGTTTCAAATTTTTCACAAGCGGAAATTAACAGATCCGAAATAATCTTTGTAAAAAGTGAAGGTGTCATTTTTGAATTAAATTTTCAACTCATTCTGTCGCCATTTTATGAAAGGTTCAATTTTTCTGGGTATCTCATACCAATTAAAACTTTCAGGTACTGCTGAGGCTAGTGGCTTTTCATTTTTCGTAAGCGATGGCCTACACCAAATCGGTCCTGAATGGTTTACAATTGAATGCCCGGAAGAATTCAAAATCGCAATGGAAACGAATGGTCCTCTCGTGGTGCCACCGGGAAAATTTCCTGTCGCTCTCGGTCCTGATCTATTAAAAGTTCAAATTCCAGATGTAAGTTCACAGGCGCTGAGGCACTGGATCTAAAGCTGTTGGGAGTATATATGATTGAATTTGTGGCTATACCTGTCTTTCCTCTACTGAATGTTGCAGGTGGCACCACGTGAAGTTATCTACAGAGTAACGAAAATCCCACAATACGGAACATTGTTGCTTTCTGGCTTACCTGTCGAGCGATTCACTCAGGATGACATCGATCAGCGTCGGTTGGCATACCGGGTAGACAGTGATTTCCTGGATGAGTGGACCAGAACAGATCTGTTTCTTTTCAAAGTTTCCGTGAATGACTCAACGAATGATTCTGCGATCGATGAACATCGTTTAAAGATTTCAATCACTTACGCTGCCCTTCCGTTGCACCGTTTGCATGAATTCATTCGTCTTCAGAGCGTTGTTGTTTCGTGCGGTAAGTTCAGAGGTTCGGATGCTACCAATGAGGAATAATTGTGTGTCAGGCATTGTCACAGAGAGCGAAATAATCGCTCCATCTGGTGAAAGTGGATGAGAGTTGGGCATAGGAGAAGTCAAATAGAAGAGAGAGTGGAAGTTGAGGATGTTCCAGGTGGAAGCGTAGCAATCAATGAATCTCATGTCAATTTGGATGTCTTGCGGATGCATTTACATGATGAACTGTTGGTAGATTTTCTACGGAAGCCTCGATATGGTCAGCTGGATCTATTGAATAAGCAAAGTTCCACCATCAAACTCACCGATCTCTTAAATGGCAGATCACTGATTTATCGACATCAGAGGGAAGCACTGCTGTCGGATGAAATTTTATTTTATATTTCATCCAAAAATGATGCCAACCAGCGCAGGAATCGCTTGCGCTTAATACTTCCGGTGACGGTGATACCACAAAAAGATCCACTCGTACAGGTTAATTACTACTTTTACTTTCACTTCTTTTCCTTCTGAAATGTGATATAAACGAGTCTGTTACAAGTGATTCCCATTTTTCATTTTTCACTTCCAGATTAAAGAATTTCCGGATCGAATCAAACTAAGCTCCGGAAGCAGCTATTTTCTGTCCCCAAAATTATTTCAGGCCACACATCCAAGAATCAAGCCAAGTGATTTAGAATATCGGTTACTTCAGGTCAGTGTTACACGAATCTCTCAAGTACTTCTGCTGACTCTGCAAAGTATTTTCTTGACCTGAATTTAATTTGCTATTGAAAAATGACATTTAGGCAGGAAGCAATGGAGTGAACTTTCTTATGAAAAGTGGAACGACAGAACTGTTCACCCAAGATGATGTCAACAAGGGTCGAATCCGAGTATCACACCAACAACAACTCAAAGTGCATGATGACATTGATGTTGTCGTCTTTCAGGTTCTTTTCAAATTTTAAATTATCAAAATTATATTAATTTTGGGATTAATGACACTTTTCCGTCTGATGGTGTTCACTAGAAAAGCAAAGTGAAATCTCAAACGGGATTAAACCGTGTCAAAAGTAAATTGTATTTTTCCTACTGGTTGCTGTGTATTACTAATCTGAACAAAAAGATGGTAGATGGTAGTTCTGGAATGGGAACACTTTTCCATATCACCTAACATTTCTTACTTCACGTTAATTTAGGTCAACAGTCACATAAGAACGCTGATCATTGATTTATTAACATTGTCGCTATCGTTTGAAAATGATTCAGATGTCGAATACATCCAGGGGAACACGTACGTGCTTTTGAACAGGTAACGTGTGCAGGTTTTCATGTAACTGATATTTAGAATGCAATTTCAAGCGATAATTAATACCACTTGATGGCGCTTGTTGACTTAGACTATAGAACAGAAGTTCTGAGAAGGACTCATTCTCTAGCTTAATTCTGACTTATCATCAGAAGCCATCAGTAAGCGAGAGCTGGAAGAGTTAGTGCCATCAGGGCATCGGACAGAGTCGGTGCGATGAGAATTAGTGAGAATCAGAAGTGCACTTTCTGCAGAACTCATTTGGGTGCTAAGTCAAGTGGTACGCGATCTAAAATTGTGTATGAAATAACGAAATCACCGGAAAATGGTACGTTGTATTGGGTAGCGGAAGGTAAAGAAGCAAAGACGTTTACGCAGCTTGACATTGATGAGGAACGTGTGCTTTACGCACAACTTAACATGAAAGCCTTTCAGGTTGGCACTCTTAACTGCAATGAAAATACTGAACTATATCATTCACCATGTCTTATTAGGGACTTGGTTCTTTGTTCACTTACGACGTTTGCAATTTGAATCAGTTCTTCTGAACTGAAAGTAATGATAATTTTAATTGAGCAGTTTAACTTGAAAGTGCTAATTGGTATTGCTGACCAGTAGTTCAACTTGAAGTATTCTTAATCAATGAGTATGAAGAAAAAATAAGTTCAACCGATAGGATATTCCAGGATCGACTAGAATTCAAGGTTGGAAATGAATTAAATGAGACACTTCAGAGCATCCTATACGTGCGTGTACTGCCTGTACTAAATCCACGCGCTCTTGTTATTGATGGTAGTTCAGCGACGCTGATCACTGATACACATCTGAACGCTTCCATGTTGCAGGTGGCATTTAATTGAATAACGATCAATTCCACCGGTTTATTATTTTTCGGATTCTAAGCTCAAATTTGAGGCAAAAAAGATTCTTTGCGTTTTACAGGGTTTGTCTCCACGTTTCTTCGTCATCAAATCGCCACGTTTTGGACGCTTTGTGCTCGGCGCAAATGTTGACCGATTCGTGGAATTTTTCACCTATAACGATATCATAAATAATAATTTATTCTACGTACCAAACCAAAGCAATGTTATGGTGCTCGATTTTGCAGAGTTAGAATTAAATGCGGATGAAATTCAACCTGCCAGATTCAGGTTTAACGTAAATTTCTAATTCAGAATTTTAGGAGCACTTGAGCAGTCCATGTCTTTCAACTTTTTAATCATTTGGCGGAAATTCAGTGCATGACTTCGCACAATTGCTGTTTGATATGAACTTTAAATTGCTTGTAGATTTCATATCGAAATTTACCCATCCACGACAACCAAACATATCCCTTCAACTTATGGTACCTCGAATCACTCGGTGCCAACCGTCTTATCTAACTCACCAATGGAAACAATCAATGGACTGATGAACTATTACGTGCTAATCATCCTATTAGCAATTATCATCGCTACAATCATAATTTTCATCATTATCCGACGACAGTTAAGCCACCAGAAGCAAATGCGTGCGGTCAATGCTCAGGAAAAATGTGAATTGCACGTAACGAGGAAGTTGGACCTCGAAAAGAAGTCTGATTTACTGACCGCTGCGGTAAGTAGTTCGAAAATATTCGGAAAGATTCTGATCAGCAGCGGTGCAAATTCAATGCATCATTTCATATTTCAAGTTAATCGAAATATTTAATTTACGGATGATTTGAAACTCTTTTGTTTAATTGTGCACGCATCGCTGAGCTAATGTTTACAAAATAATTTTCATGTAAATACTTGTGGATTCCACTGTTTTACCACTTTTCCTACCCAACCAATCCAAAAGCTCACATTAGGAAATGAAGAAATTCATGCAATAACAGGTATACGCCACGATCGGACGCAGTCATCGTGAGCCATCCGAGAAAGGACCCCAACATTCGTTGCAAACATTCAGTGGTTCGAAACGTGCGTCTTTTGCTCGGACATCAAATCCTCAACAAAATCCGTCTAGACCGCCTTCCGGTGAATCAACGGATTATCGGGTTTTAAATGGTCGGAGTACTCCAGAACTGAGTAAGTGTAGGTCGGATCGGCATCACACAATGAGGTTGAAAGACAATCAATATTGGGTATAACTCTCTTCACTTTTTTATTGTACACGGTTGTGTATTGCCAACATAGCATTGAGTATTGGTACTATCGGACCGCAGGTTAAAAGTCGACAATCTATTGTTCCGCATGCCTCACTCCAGGCTTAAAAAGCTTTTGCATGCAATGATTTCAAGAAGCAGAACTGGTCATTCTTAAAGATTGATTGAAAACAAAAATTTCATCTAATTTACTCAAGGGTGTCATCGTGAAAGCAATATCAGCATTGAAGTTGATGCTGGAAACGAAAAGCAGCATGGAATTGAATTTTAATTTTAAATTTTCAAAGCTTGGGTCGGTTGTGAGATTGAAGTGGAAATGTGTTCATAATCCTTCACATCTTTTCTGCCATTCGTTATAATGCAAATATTTTTTACACTCATATGGCACTTATATAGCAATTAGAAAATTACTCGTTGCAATTAGAACAAAAGTGGAAACACATGTCTGCACACTTCCCGCCCCAGATTAAAAGAGAAAAAGTCCCAAAGGAATCATAAATCTGCTGTGGACACGTCGGGTTCAGCCAGGCTTTTATTGAAGTTCAACAATTTCATGTTTTGTTTCCCTCCGTTAGTTCCATCCCACTCCAGCTTTACCGCCGTAACCACTTCGACGGATTCGACATCAAGTGTTCGTGTTGCCGTAATGTAATTGCAAATATCTAAAAGTTTGCAGCAATTATCAAAATTTTACTTTCCATTTTTTGATAACTAATATTAATGGAGATGATCAGATGACTAACAAGTGTCGCTAACTTTTGGTTTTTCGTGACAAACGTGTTTGGAAGATTCTCCTTATTGATTGATGAGAAGGGATTGTCGCGTTCTTGTCTTCCAGAAGAGTTGTTTTCTGAATGAATGTATTGGAGGATATCGAAACATTTATCCATGAAGACTCGAATACAGAATAATAGTATAACCTTATTTGATGCCATAAACAGATGGGATTAACAGTAGGCATATGAGGATCAGCAGTTGAAACCCAAATAATGAGGGAAGCGATTTGTGGTAGCGGCCGTCGACAAAGATCCCATTAAATTGGAGACAGTGATTTATAGCAAAATAAATGGGTGTGAGAAAAAATGTGGTTAGCATGTAAGATGTAACAGGCTGTTACTGTACTTTCTGTGAGATTGGATAGAGCGTTACTCACACACACACTGGTACTACTTATCCATTGACGGTAGATAAACACTTTAAATGATTAGATCAAAGATTAAATTAGTTATACATAAAACCGTTTAGCTCATTGGGTACACAGATAACTTGAATATTGCTTTCATTGGTTTTTTTAAAAATTTCATTTCTCACGATACTAAGATATTTTTGAACAAAATTTCCCAACAGAAAGTTTACGTATGCAAATATGGCCCCTCAGTGTCCGAGATGTCCCCTAAACGGATCAAGGAGAACATTTCACTCTTGTGGGAAGTGACCTACGTTTGACAAATGCGCTGTGAGAAAAGGCTTGGTTTGATGAACAAAAAGTTCACAGCGTCACACGACAAGTACGAAGCATTGATATAGTCCATGAATTTCCTGCGTAAACTTCTCCAAGATAATCACATCTCTGCTTTCTGCTTCGTGGCTTCCATTTTACTTATTTTTAGCAATAAAAAGACTAACTTCAAAGATCGGGGGATGTAGAAGCTTTTTGTTTCTCGCCCATAACAACAGTAGGCTTAATAGCATTTTCTTCACCGAAGTTAAGCACTGCAGAGAATCCTTCACGTGGAATTTCGCTTAGCTTAGAATGATTTTGAATTCTTTCTACTTCCAGTGGTAATGAACTTATTAAAAATTTCCAAACAGTTAAAAAGCCAGTCGAAATAGTGAACACATTATGCTATCGAAATACCGTCGACCTTTTGCAATACCTTTTAGTGAATAAGAAGCATAGGAATCGCTACCACGTGTAATAATGCTTCCCTAAAGGTAAGTCGTAACCCGTCTGTTCTGTTTGGCATTGCAGTTCATGAGCAGAGCAGTGGATGTTGATTACACGGGTCATGCAGCAGTGGTTGCAGGACTGCAGGTTGCATGTTATCAGTAAGTCAATGTGTGCCTTTCTATCCCATAAAGCGAATTAAGGAGACATGCTTGAGGAGTCATTTGTACACAGACACATACACACAAATGAAGAAGTGAATAAGCAAATGATTGTAACTGGAAAATGAATTCGTCTTGTGAAGTGGAGACTTTTGACAATGATTGATATGTTCCTGCTGAGATAAACAGAACACTTCGCCTCGTCTAACCTTAACGACCAAATTGTAATTCCACCTACGATGAAACATAGCATTATTGATCGGTTGCTCTTGGAGATACACATGCCTTTTCCGGCAATCAGTTTAACGACTGAATCGAACACACTGATGTGAAGATGAATAACATTAACAGAAAGAGTTGCATATAAGTTTCCATCATGAGAATTTCACCGGGAAATGCTTCTCAAACATAGACCGCCTATGCTGTCGACTAGGAGGACGTCTTGCTGATCTACGTGAACGCGATTTGGTAACATTCTTCAAGGTGTTAAAGATTGGAGGAGCATCGAGATCGAGAGCGTACTCCTCCTGGGAAGCATCTTCGATGAGTAGTGGCAGAGTACCACATTCCTCTACCGATGAAAGATCCTCCAGTGATGCTGCTGGAGCCATTGGTGGCAGTTCTTGGATCAGCTTCTCTCTGAAGCGATATGAATTATATTTAATAATCATTTTACTGAAAACGAAGAACTTCCGCCACAGTTTGACCCTGGAACATATATATTTAAACAGACAGGCATGGGGAAAAAGCTCTCTCACTTTTCGCTGTCCAGAAACTTCAGTTGTTCCACAAATAGCTGTCGAGCAGTTTCGAAGTGTGTGCTTGACGTCTGCACTTCCTTCTCTGTCGAATCTTCGTGTTCCTCCATTAAGCGCAAGTTTTCAACGATCTGCAAAAGTGCCAGTGCAGCATCCAAGAAATCAACGCTTTTTCTCTTCCAGGAAGTACTGTATTGGAGAAGTGAAATATAAACAACTATCCTCATTTATTTGAATGATACGCAACTTCAAAATATTTGACACTTAAATTTAATTTACCTTTTCACTGGCAGCTTCAAGTGAAACTATTTCAGTTAATGTTGAGCGGAACTGTCGTAATTTTTCCTCAATTAATGCTTGCACACAAATAGCTTGACGTTCTACGTCTCGCAGCTGATCTTGTGCACGCAATGTTTGATTGGTACGCAAAATGCACGGTGCAAAAATAAGTGCCAAATTTGCAGCACCCATTTTGTTAACCGATTCCTGAAAATGGTTTTCAGATGAATAATGTTTGATGCTTTCACCAATTCTGATGTTCAAAGTCTAAAAAAGGATCAGATTGCTTAAGTATGCATTTGAGAATAAATCGGCGTTAACACTGCTAAGCATACGCTGCTTGCTTAAAATTATTTAAATTGAAATTTCAAAATTGCTTAATTTATTCCTTTCCATTACCACAAAAATCACATTACCACAGGACAATCAATGAAGAAGTAAAGTTCCAAAAATTTGCAGCCACTGCAGTAAATGCAGGGCAGTTGAAGCAGCCCTTGCGGTAAGCTTTAGTGAAGTAATGGAAGGCTGAATTCTGTCATAAATAATTTGCTTAAAAGCTATGTTAGAGGTGCATTCTTCAGATCATTTAAAAAGGTCGGCTGTGGAGTAACCACCTGATTTGCAACGCGTGCCAAATGGTACAGCAATCGGTCCATAAGTGTTCTGTTACACTTTGGTAGCAACTCCACAATTACACTCAAGCATCTTATCCGTTCAGCACTTTCTTGTACCTCTGCAATCAACAGTTCTTCAATTTGTGCCACTTCAAACGGAGAAGCAGCAGGTCAAGTTGTCATTACTAGAGCGGCGGCATCGACAATGTTCTTTACCTGATGCATTCAAGAAATTCTCGTAGAGATCGTAGGTGATCAGAGGTTCCGGGAGCTCACGGAAAAAAGATTTTACTAAAGTTGTCATGACGTGCGTTGGAACCTCATCAAACGATAGCCTTTCAAACTCTGGAAGATTTATTTCTTCAAAAAAACTCACTCCATCAAAAATTTAACTTCTTTCTGTCCTACTTAAATATTGGATATTATGATGGCTTTTGGCAATCATTTTTGACAAGTGAAGTAATGAATGTGAAGAAAAAGAAATTGCAAAAAGTGAACTTCGACCTCTCTGCTTATTAACTTCTCCCCTTCAGTTATAAGCTACTTTTCTGGACTATGCTACCTGCACTTCCAATTTCCCGACGTGCATTGCGTATTTGTCCGATTGCTGCACTTTTCCTATAAATTCCTTCAACGAAAAGAGCCCTAAGTTCAATAGCCATAAAGAGTTTATCAATAACAATTGGAACTGTTTCTTGGTCCTCCACAAGACTGCTCAAACTAGCACCGAAGAATCGACCATCAGATTGCAAATTCTGAAGTTAGCGTTGTGTTACTTGACAGGTAAGTGAATGAGAAATGTCAAAGTGAAAGCAGAAACAATTTGGAACGGTTTTTCTCTTGCAGTACTTTCCAGGTGTTCCTAAACTTCCGACACAATGTTTCTGAGGTGACCAGTTCAATACGGATGTCTCTCAGCATGAGGCGAGAAGTACCTAGAGAAAGTTAAAATGGGAGTCAGGTTGCACGGGAATTCTGAGACGCAAAGTGCAGAAGGTGGAAGGTGGAAGTTGAAGAGAGAAAGAGAGAGAGGAATGAGTGATCCCTGGGACAGAGGTCAATCAGTTTTTGTTCGCCTCTTTATTCCATATTTTGTTCGCCTCTTTATTCCATTTACACTTACCGGTGCTTTTCGAGCGCTTTTCAGTTGACGGTTTTTAAAGGAGAAATGACATTACCGCTTGTTGCAGTGGTTGAGCACAACTTGTTGTGACCTTTGTGTGACATTTCTTGTGACAGCTTATCCGACACGCTTTGCAGATGAAAATTTTCTCAGCATGCCACATGAACAAGTCGCACACTTCGCAGTACGTTGGCACGTGGACATACTCTAATTTGAAGCGATGCCCGTTGTACAACTGCAATTAACAGTCTAACCACCTGCCTTAGAGCAGTCCTTTCGCTACCGCTCTTTTCTATTTATAGGCGGAAAATGAAATTATCTGAGAAATTTTAGTCTTTTTGCAGGAATAGGTGTAGAAGGAAAAGCTTACCATCGTCGCATCCGACTTCCTGCGCTTTTTGCGAACATTCTGCAATGAAATATATGTCAGTGGTGGGTGAGATGCAGAAGGTTCCATCGTATATTGGGAGGAGGTATGGGAAAATATCTGCAGGAGACTGACATCCCACCCACCATACCTTCCCCGGCTATTCCGTCTTCTCAACCATCACGAATACATGCAAGCAGCACCACCTCACAGTGCATCTCCCACTCACCACACATTAGGTTAGGCCCATTCGATTCAAGCAAACCGGATAGAACGGAAGCACAAAGTTAGTTATGATTCCTTCCTAGAAACTCTATTTCGTAGATGCCACATTTCTGAATTTGATTCCTTCCACATCCCTCTCTCTCCCTCTCTCTCCCTCTCTCTCCCTCTCTCTCCCTCTCTCTCTCTCTCTGGAGCCAATCATACAATAGCTATGTTTGTGTTAATGTATGAGGAGTTAATTAATTAAATTATTTGATCTGAAAATGCATGCCCATAAAGTTTCCTCGAATCAGGTTGCATTGAATTTCGCTTCTTAAAATTCTGAAAAGAAACGCGGTGGAATAAATCGGTAGATCGGAATGTCCGCGAGGATGCTGTAATGTTGACGACAAGCACTGCAGTGAGGATTAATCGGATTAGAGATTTTAGGATGAGATAAACCGGTGGTAGTGGCACTCAAGTAGAGCGAATATCAATCTGTCACCTCACCTCAAGAACATTTGACCTCTTGCTTGACTTCCTGTTTTTTGCTTGCTCTTGCCGAAATTCATTGAGAAATCCGCGAAAAGCGTTCACGCCAAGCGTAGTGGGGAACGTCACCTGGAACGTATCTCATACTGGGCGGATCCTTTGATCTATTCCCAAGGTGACAAAAATTGCGAAGTTAATCGTCGGTGATATTTTGTCAACAAATATATGAAAAGAATGGCAATGGCAAGATTACAATTCTTCATAAATGTGATAAATTGGTGCAGTTCCCTTTAAACGACCTGGCACAATTCTCAAAATTTATTCTTTTGAAATATGCGATGCATCAAAGAGCATTAACAGCATTACATACCTGCTCCTGTGCCGAGACTTTAGTCAGTGCACCTTCGAAAATTGTAATAAGGTCGTGATACTTCAGCATAGCTTTCTTTTTCTGAAAATGTCACGTCAAGGCAATAGCGAATCTTGGCGACACCACGAAGAAACCGTCTTTTCACGTAATTCTTGCTTGAAAAAGAAAAGGTGGGCGAGTAAAGGCGAGTTGCATGAGTTCAAGTTTATACACCTACCCTGACCACTGCTTCATGACCAATAATTTCCATATGGAATTCCTTGAAGGCTTTCTTGAAAATTGCATCAATTTTTGTGTCTCTCTTCTTCTTCTTATCGTCCAATTTCACTAATTTTTTGAAAAGGAATATATTGAAGTGCCTCAGGTCGTCGTCACTTTCAATGATCATGTCGCTGGGATCAGTCTGAAAGTGTTCTTAACAAAATTTCCGAAATTGACCTTTCTTCGCTTCTTCCTCAAAGCCATTTCTTCCCCTCCTTCACCGTATTCTTGCCAGGCAAGAGCTCGTCCTCGGACTTCAGTTCATCTGCTCTCACCTGTGTTGCATGCAGACATCAAAAGAATATTCAAGATAGGATCGTTTTGATCGGTCTCACCTGCTGTTTTGTTTTGTGCAGACTGAAAGATTTCACTGGCTGAAGGACGAGTGGTTGGAATGGTTGTCGCGATGACCAGGAGGACCTAAAAGTAAACCGAAACCTGGAAGTCCATGAAATGCATATGATACGTCAAATTTATAAGTGGAAGCGATTTACGAGCTGCCCGACTGGTCTATGAATGATTGCAAGTCAGAAAGGTGGTAAGTATACGGCCCAGATTCCCGATAAACACGGTTGCACATCGTCATGAGATATTTAGATAAAAGACTTTTTCAATTTTTAAGTTCAGGAATTCGTCCACATCTTACTTTGGCGATGCACTTTCCGGCCGACCTGAATGGGTCGCTGGTTGACAAGGAATATTGGATGCGAAAGAAGAGCACAACTTGTGGAAAGACAGCTTACATCCTGCAATCAACATTTACAATTACTCGTGCTGTTTGACCTCTAAATCTGAAACAATCACAGCTTCGAAAAGCATTTGCTGGAAGGTAAAGCATATGAAAATTTAATTATATGTCCGAAGGGATTTAAATTGATTTAATTAAAAATTCTTGTAAAATTTTTGCAGAATCATCGCTGAAGAATAGTGAAGAAAATACCTGTGCATTTGTTTCCCTTTATCAGTATACCTGTGAAATTCTTATTACACAAGCCACAAATTTCATTCCGGCGCAATCGACTTAGTTTCAAATTATGTTTGCTTGGACCTAAGGCCGGCAACTTCGCTGCATCGATCAATGTTGTGCTGTAACGAGAAAACTGGAAAGGTCAACAATAAGCGATGGACAACCATTCCGTGCTTTTCGGAGAAAGGACAGTAGGACAGAGCTGAGCCACCTTAAGCAAGCCAGCCAAGGCATGTCTTGCATTCCATTCGTTACTCCAGAATCAGCTACTCGGTATAAATGCCAGATAGCTAGCTTTTTAGAATTAAATATTAGCAGACTAAGATTAAAAAAGCTTTTTGAATCCAAAGTAACGGTTTAAAATAACTCACCTTGCAGTAAGTGAGTCGCGACTTCCACCAGCACTTAGAGTACTGTAACTACGCCGTGTCAGAAATGCTTTCAGATGCTTCTTGGCTCGCGTGAAACTCATTCGCTTATTTTTGCTTTTACTTTCAGGACTCTGAAAGTGTACGATTAAGAAGGAAGCTTGAGGAGAATCCTTAAAACCACGACCCTTGAAGTTACATTCCGTCACAGGCTGTACGGCAAGGAAGCTTTTCTAGAAATTAGTCGGACATTCAAGGTGCGGTTATGTAAGGCAGGCATTGTCCTCAGATGGATGCTCATATGAATGAGCGTTTATGCAGAAATGAACAAGTGAAGCTTAATTTACTGCTTACCGAAGGTATCATATGTTCAGAAACAGAAATCCTGTCAGTTTCTGTACTTGCAGCTCTCCGGTACATTTTCATCTGCAAAAAGTGCTGAATTTGCACGGAAGAGATATTTTAAATTCAGTTCGAAATGCTTCAAAATATTCCAATGTCCGTTCCAGAAATGAAATGGTAAAGCAGTAAATTTGAACTTCTGAGAGACTGTTCCAGGGTGAATGGCACTTTTCGGCAAATAACCAGGAGGAGATATGGTAGGGATTCAGGGAGACATGAGCAGTGACTAATCCAACTCTCCGATGCATTTCTAAATGTTTCTGCTGAACTCCTAAAATTTGTTGATGCATGCTGAAATTTAAATTCGAACACTGATGTCTAATATTTCAACGGCATTGGATTGCAACAGAAAACCTTTTTGGTTGCGCCAGTTGATGCTGAACTTATTCGCCTTTTGAACATTGCTGAGTTTCTGAAAACAAAGGAAACCTTTCTGGTTGCTTGGATTGCTGAAAAGAAACATTGATTTTTGGTAACTCTAGGAAAGAGCTACCGGTAGGTACTACAGTATTTCAACTACAATACACGTATATGGCGTGCCAAAGATGGGAAGGAAATTGTTAGCTGAACGAATTTATCCGCATAATGTTAATTGGCAAGCCAAGGTCAGAGGGTAGTGATGGTGAAAAGTGGCAGTATTTGGAGAATAGAAAGAAGAGAGATGAGCTAAGCGATATAAGCTTGAGTGGGTGGATATATTCGTTATAAATGACTGCGCTGGAGAGAAGGAGGTCAACTCACTTCACAAGTTTCAATTTCTTGTCCTCCAATATGAACGTCGCGTCGAGTTCCGCTTGCAGATAAGCACTGAAATGGATATGACAGTCCGTAGAACTTCACGCTGCTGACAGCATACACTACAACATCATGCTGTACAGTCCCTCTCACCCCAAACAGCATTCAGACTTGACCCGAGCTGAACCGCTCTACTTCTGGGAATGATGTTTCCGACAGAGATGCTGTGGAACATAGCAGTAGTATTTGTGGTTGGAGAAAATAAGAATGAAGGAACCTGTCGAACTGAACCGAACTTCGACCGCTTTCACCATCCTCCTCCTCCTCCTCCTCATCCAGAACACTGGCACTGGTCGATGCTATCGAGAGCCCTTCCTCATCCTCATCCGAACCCGCAAATTGCGCCAACGATTCTGGATCGTCCAAATTGAACGATACCAATTCCATTTTCCGCACAACCGTAGTAATTGTGAAATTCGATTGAGACTTCTTCTGCTCACTCCCCTTCCTCATTTCTTGATATCTAAATTAAGTCGCTAGCCTATTTTAATTTTACAATTGTAAATACAGCTGCTTCAGTGGTCAAAGCAGTTTTAGAAGAAAATAGCACCGTTTCCTGACATAGTTGCCACGATGATGAGCTTGTATAGTGACAATAGCATGCCGCAATTGTTGATATTTCCGCTCCGCCTTGAAACGTTTCCAGTTCCGCTGAATCACTAAAGCTGCGTCATACGCTTCACGCAAACGGTTCCTTGTAATCATACCGCGTATCGCTGCCTGAAAAATGTTCAGAACAATGCTCTGACAAATACTGCTTTTGATGAATTCGATTGATTAATGAATCAATCATTTAGCCAAATGCATGGAAGAGTTGTAAGCTAAGCCTAAGCTTTCAAAGCACACGATTAGAACTCCGTATAACTATCACGGTTAGATCACTCGCGGTATCTCACGTACCACTGAAGTAGTTCAACTCTATTCTCTTGAGAAATTGTGGATCATTTGAGAGAGACCCATTACCATGATTAGCTATTCTTCTCTTCAGAGTTAATTTAATTTAATTTAATTTTTGAGTAAGCATGCCTGCATGGCAATTGTAATATTGCGCAATTTGATGTATTTGCGCCTTGTCGTCAGAGCTTGAATACACCTCTGCAACGTCTTCACGTGCTTCATTATTACCCGATGGAGATGGTCGTCGAGAATCAACTTCTCAGCATCACGCATGAACACCTGAAGCCCTCCACGTGTACTGCATTATGTGCTTCAGCAAATCTCCAAAACATTAATAATTTCAAGTTCAAATGTTTCGGATGAGAAATGCTTACTTTGGTGATCCCGAATTGCACCTGATTGTGTTCAATGGATGCGTGGTGTGTGATAAACTCCTTCACATCTTCCGTTCTACTCTCACAACCTTTCGGTAAAAGCAATCGATATTGCTTGATGAAATCCTTCAAAGAACTTTATGTGAATGAAAGATCGCGATTTATAATTCAACCTCCAAATGAACCCAGCAGTCGCCAACCTCATATTCGATCCTAACGCTATAACCAGCCCTACGTATTCGTACCGTCTCCAGCATACCTGTGTAACGTAATTGTCGCAGAATAATATTGTCGTCGAAGTGATTCGGAATCTGCAGATCAAGGAGAATTACCTTGGCTCTGATAAGCATTCCACCTGGCACATATTTCATTGTCATCAGAATCCCAGATTGCTATTCAGGTTCTCAAGAAGGTTCCGGTGTTAGGGATATCTGCGTGGGTTGGCTAGTAACGCGTGGAATGTTAAGACCTGGCAAGACAGGTACTACTCTACCAGTTAAGCCTAAATGTGGTTGGCCATTAGCAGTGTAATGAGAACCTTCTCGTTGTTGGATTTGATACATCGGATAAAGTACGGCGTCGCCTGAGATAGCGTTTTCATCAGTCGTGACAAAGAATGCTGGAACTGTTTGCCAACGGAGGACGGTTTCCCGGTGATACTCTTTTTTTCCGAAAAAGCTTTCACCGCCTGGAAGTGAAATTTGAGAAAAACAAGAAACGAGAGGAATTGGCTCAGCTGTCGATAAACTTCTGCCGCAAATGAAGAACTTGAAAAAGTTTCCGTCAAAGAGAAAGCACAGCTAAGGATGTGAGCAAGCAAAGTTGACCTGCAGGCTTTTCAAGGCACTGTGACAATCTTTCACTTCAACGTTTGGTTGTTTTCTAGCGTGGCTAACGATTGTCGTGAAAAATGACGTGTCGCAAAAAGGTGGTACTACTTCCTGGCTTATATCACCACGCAGGAAAGCATTAAGATGCGTATCCGAACCAAGAATACCAGTTGATACCGCCTTCTTATCACGTGGTGAGGCACACTGCTCAACATTTTCTGCAAGTTAGTCCAGTTAGGAAATGCTCTTCAAATTTCGGGACATTCAATCGTCACAAGGGAAGAGGATTTTCAGATATATCAAAATTACCAGTCAATTAGCTAAGAGGATTAAGCTTCACATCAAATGCAGGTACCTTTTTTTCCCGGTTCTCTTCCAGCCTGCCGGAAGGCGCTTACTGACCGGAAAGTTGCCCGTAGTACGCCCCACCGAAACATCGCAACCGGATCATTGGCAACCAACCCTCGAACAAACGCATTCCTGCTTTTCTTAATCACCATCAGTACTTCCTGTCGCATCAAGTCCTTGTTTTTTTCACGGAAACCCTAAAAAAGTCTGGAAAATCTCGGTACAACAGAAAGGATTGACATAGGTGTACCATTCCGACTGCTGAAACCTTTCATAGGACACAGGATGTGCAAACAGAATGCAAGCACTGCATTTCCAGCGTGGCAATCTCGGGAATCATTGCAGAAGACGGCGTCATCTGTTGACGGATGAAATTTGATCGTTCTCCCTTTGAAATGAAATTTTAAATGAACCTTGATCTGATATTTCACTTTCCCCGCATAATGAGCCACAATGAAGGCTGATTCACGCTTCTGAGGTGTCTCGTAGTACTCGTTGTTCCGGAGGAAGTGATTCAGCTTGTCCAGCATCGACTCGTCCGTTCCGTTGTTGATGTTACTTTCCTCATCAATTAGTCGAAATATGCCATATGGTTTGCTCTGCAAATATCACGATCACATTTGCACAATGCTTTTCCATAATTTCTACGTTTTCTACCTACCACAGACCGACCCTTCACGTTCCCTTGCTGCTCGTGAATGGTCACTTTGAAGTGAACAACGATAGAACAATTTGTATTTGTCATTTGAAACGAAATTTGAATTTTTCTGGAAATATGGATGGGTCCTGTTGGTGGTGGTGGTGGTGGTGGTGGTGATGGCGAATCCGATGAAAACAGTGCGTTACAGTCTAGTAAAATCATTTTTGCCGTGTACCGAAAAAGAAAAACTGACCTGAAATAGTTGAACACATTCGGTATTATCGGTGTATTCGATGTTCGTCCAGGTGATCCCTTCCTTCAGATATTCTTCCTGTCAGAAAATGCTGTGGGTGAAAATATTTGCGGAAAAATAGCATAAAATTTATCAAATTTTAAAATAGCAAGGTAAATAAAGTAAAGTGAACTTTACGTGTGTCGGACTTGACCTAAACTCAGTCGCTTGAATTTATGTTTCCCACTGGCGGGTCGAACTTTTGCTTGTCCGTGGAAAGAAGAATTCATATGATGGCTCCACATCATGACTCATACCTGGTCAAACTGGAAGATGTGTTGATTGAAGTAAGCCTGCAGGTGTTCATTTGCATAATTGATACAAAGCTGTTCGAACGAGTTCCACATCCCACCAACATCTTCAAATCCGAAGATGTCCAGGATCCCTGGAGAACACCTTCTATTAACCATTCTAGATAAACCGACAATCAGTCGGCTTCAGGAAATGCAATCAAGCAGAGAAGTCCAAACATTTCAAAGTTACGACCAAGCGGACAGAAAGTTTAAATTTCTGTTTTATGCTTGTCCTACTCTGAACTAAATTTCCGTGTTTGTCCGTGTTTTTCATTAGAATTTCAAAACCCTTGCAATGAGACAGAAACACTGAAAATGATGGAATTTTGAACTTCCCAATGAACTGAAATTCCACACAAGTTAAGATCAAAACCATTATACACTAATGCCGCAATGGACAATTATAGATAGAATTTCATCAGGAGTGAATCTCGATAAACTTTCAAAACTTTCAAATTCGGTAAGCTAAGAGTTAAATATGAAAGTGAGTTAACAAAATTGAAGATCGTAATTAGAAATTGAAATTCAGACTTAAGCTTAAATACCGATATAATATCCTTTCTTTGACGTAAGTCGTTCTTTTTTCAGCAACGCTTGATTTATACGCAAAACGATCCAGTAAAACAAGGCATTATACAAACATTTTGCCATGGCGTCACGTGTATCTCTTGCCTTAATTCATCCATTTCATTCATTTGTTTAAATTAACTCCGTAGGGAGTAATGACCACCTTGGCAGCAGCGAACTAAACTTAAGTTGTTTAAAATTAATTTGAAGTGATCTGACCACTGACCAGTTCTACCGCCTGCATCGGTATCCTACGTGTGCCATTATCCGTTTCGAATAATTTCGGAAGGAACTACAATGCGGTATTTTTCAAATCGTTCCGACAAAGGGAAACATTTTCCGTGTAAATTGATATTTGGAATAAACAATTTCCAACTGAGACGTGAAGAATCGTCCCGGAAGCCGATGACTGCTATGGTGCCCTATCCTTACAGTAAACAGTTGAAATCTCTACAACTTACTTCTCTGACACTGTACTGCGAGATGACGACGTCGTTCTTCATCACTGTCCGTCGCATTGTCAACGCCTGCTGCAGGTTGGACGCCCTGATGTGCAGCAATGTCGAAATGACCTCCAACACCTCCTCGTTGCCGATGGAGACATTTTCATCGCTATGATAACCACTTCTCTAAATGACCCTCATCGTTGACGACCTTTGGCACTAAGGACACTGTTAATAAGCTTACCCTGACATACTGTATGTTTCCAAGCAGCAATACAGCCGAAATTACAGCGAACATGTTTTGTTGGGACTGTTGCGAGAAGCCGACGGCGCCCATGGCGTATTTCAGCCTTTGATATTCGTAACTTTCATTTACTCCTTCCGCAGCATAAAAATTATTCTGAAAGGTTCAGCAATGAATGAACTGGGGAAGGACTTCTAAAATTACCTGTGATTTAATTCTTTCTCAACTCTTTTTAATTTAAAATTTTGAAAACTTGGACTTTTATAAAGTGATAAAGAGAATGAGGGAACGAAGAACGGAAGTGGAGGTGAGAGCTCTCGGGTGCCATCTCAGTCACTCAGTTTTAAAAAACCACCCATTTTTCATTCCTCAAACTTTTCCTCTCAGCGATCTTCCAGCAAGGAATAAGCATGCATATTACCGCGGTGCATGCCATTTTTGCATGCAGTAGGGATGTCAAGCGAGATGCAAGCACTCCTATCATATGATATTTCGGGTTTGTGAAATATCCAAGGAAATAATGAAGTTTTGCTGAAGCTGTCGTAAAAAACGAAAATGCTATGAGAAGTCAGTCATCTAATTGCAAAATCTTTTCTTCACGACAAATTCTAAGTGCGCAACAAAGCTTAGTGTTAATGTAAGATTTTGTTAACCTTGTAGGTCTTTGTTACTCACAAAATGCAATGTCTTGTGGATTGCAAGCAATGCCCTGTTGATTGCAAGCAATGCCCTGTTGATTGCAAGCAATGCCCTGTTGATTGCAAGCAATGCCCTGTTGATTGCAAGCAATGCCTTCTTGATTGCAAGCAATGTCTTGTGGATTGCTTGCAATGCAATCTTTGTTTCAAAAGTTTAAATCCTTTGTTTGGTAACTGTCAGGGACAGGGATGAAATACAGTGATGCAGAACTGTTCTGTATGCAAGCCAGGCAGTTATCCCCGAAAGATCACCATTGACACCCACAACGCTTACTGGTCATCTAGCGTCACATCATGCTTCCATTCACGACCCTTCCAAGAACTATGTACTGATCAATTACACCTGCTGTATTATATTACCGGTGTGCGACAATAAAGGTATCGGGTAACTCTCGAACTGCAAACCCAATCTCAAGGTTCCAACTACAAGTACAGCAACTCATCAACTCTCAGTAACTTCCTTTACACCCGCCTTTTTTATAATTCGTTCTTTACTTCTAGGTGAAACACAAGTAATGTTCCTATAGAAGCTGCAAGCATGTCAGTTGTATACAAGATGATTTGCATTAAGCAAGCTCGCCACTCAATTCTCTCCAAATACTGCGTTATTTCTCGAGACATCCCACCTCCTCCAGATTTTCGGGAAGCAAAGGACTGCGGTGTAATTATTCCATAAGAAAGGACAACAGACATTTCTGTTTACCTGATTAAGGTAGCTGTAATCAGTTGGTTGCAACAAGTAGTGCCTCTGCCGTTCCTCCTCCGATGCACCATTTAACAGATAGTAAAATACGTGATAGTTCCTGTGAGGTATGAACATTTTGAAATCAATTTTTGCGAAGTGAAAATGGAAATTTCGATTTGGCCTCTTTGTATAGCAATTTATGCAGAAAGAACTTGAAGAAATGTTGCTGAGGAGAATTTCAAAGTTCATTATTCATTCCGAGAGAAAGAGCTCATTTAACAGATACCTTTCGCCAACGGCTTGAGAAATAATTCGCGATTTCTCCAACAAATAGATTTCAACATTCGCCCTGAAAATGGTCAAAGTGCGAAAACTGAAGAAGAAGCTCTCTTCATGCTCATTTCACTAATGTCAATGTGCTGGCAACTGCGTTCGTCCCATTCACAAAAATAATGTCGTAGTGTTTGCAGAAAGTTCGCAAACAAACACAAGCAGAATAAAAGACTCTTCTCGCGATGCTCTGCTTTTTGGTTGAAAATGCTTCAATTCAAACATACCCCGAGACCATGCCATTCTCTCTGTAATTGACTCGGATGAATTTCCCAAACCTGCTGCTGTTATTGTTTTGCACCGTCACTGCATTTCCGAAAACCTCAAAGGTTTGCATTTGTTAAATGTTGACTACAGTTTTAATTACACTCGGAAAAATTCATCGTTCGGTTAAGGAATTAGAAGTAATTGCCCTTTGACCCCGTGAATGAACGACTAGACTATAAGTAGTAGTAGAGGGTATTTGACATTCGAAGAGTTGCACTGTTTATTTAAACCAAAAAAAAGAGAAATGAACCTCAAGTACAGGTCCAGCAGAGAGTAAGGTTTGTTCAACGGAACTTCCGGTGCTGGAGCCTTTTCGACTAAGCGTGGTAAAATGATGCAACAGGAAATTTGTTGATTCAGTCTTCCCAGAACCTGATTCTCCACTTATCACAATGCACTGATTTCTCTTAATCCGTAACATGCTAAAGTAGATTTTGTTCAGTTTACTGCCCATTCTTGATAAACTTAAGGACGACAAAGAGAAGTTTCCTGGTCACGTGGATCAGTCACGTGAATCAAGGAGTGCACTGTCGTGGAGATCAGTGAGAAGGTAAAGGATCCGCAGGAATTAAACCAAATACTTGTCGCATGATGTCCACCATGCAGGTGATCATTGAAGCCATAGTGCTGCGCACCAACATTTCAAGTCTCTTGGAAATTGAAGCTACGGAGCAAAGAGCTATCTTGACGTAAGAGATAAGGGATAAATGAGGTGTGTACCTGTGATATGTGATATTGGCAATGGCGAAAATATGTGGTGGCATAGAGGAAAGCTGTCGGATCTGAGAGTACAATCGAGCATACTTCGGGTTATAGATTGGGAAGAAGTTGAAGGGATTCACAGCAAGCAGAATCGGTCCTAAAATGTGGGATGTGTCTGGTGTGAATCAATGAATCAGGTCATTTAACGGATCGGTTAATGGGTTGGACAGAATAGTCCCGTGGTACTAATCTCTTACTCTAAAGGTAAGTAAGTGACTTATACCACTATACATGTGCCATAGGGATTGATTTGATATTTGGCAAGTTCTGCTGACTTCCTTCAAGCTATTTTTGAAATGCAATGGAATGAGGACTATTCATACCTATGTAGGTATATATGTGTCCACTGGCAAAACGATCCTTCAGATTATCAAGCAATGTTTGTTCTGTAAGCTCTGGAAGCATACACAAATCGGGATATTCACGGTCCTAAAATGAAAAGTTGAATTTGGAACGAGAAGCTTGTCACCTTATTAGTCAATTGTACCTTTCAGGCAATGCTCCAAACTTTCTTTTAGTTCCAGAAGAGTCTAAAAGACTGTCAAAAATCAGTATTTGCATTTAATCCAATCAAACCTCCCCATGCAGTAGTTACCTTTGAAATATGCATACTTCCGTTTAGGGACAAAGCAATCCAACAGAAGCGTTGTCTTACCTGAGGTTGGGTTAGGAATTTGCTTAGGAAGGAGTCAATGGCGCTGGATGTCTTTGTGGATCCGTAATGCACACCGGCAGAGGGCGACGGTGAGTCCTTATGCCTGGAAGTGACAAGGTGAGCATGGCAAGGTCGACAAAGGATATCTCTCAGAGACGAAGATTAGCAAACAAGCAGTCGCAGTTTTGGTGCATTGTTGAAGGCACAGCCAAAGGTCTGAATTTCAAAACTAACGAGGCCTTCTGACTGGCCTGGTTAGCTGTTCTTTCTTTGCGCAACTCTCTTGCTTGCAATTCTAACCCGTTGCACCATCTATAATGCTTCTCATAGGCTAGCACACATCAGGGCACTTAAGCTAAGGTGAGACACATTCACAGTCTTACCGAAACCAGGTGAGGGGCACTTGTCAGTTGCCTCAGAATGTTACAAACATAAGTGACCATGCCTGCCCTATCCTTCCATCTCCTTTCTTTAATTTCTATTTCCGAAATGAAAACGTTCGACCATTCAAAAACTTTGTTCATTTTCACCTCAGCACTAGGCGGTTCTTTGGCGTGGCTTCGTTATTTTCGCCATGCATCGGTCGTGTCCACAACGTCTGTACAGCTACCGGATATTCGCCCCGGTCAAGTTTCCGCTCTTTAAATGTTTGTCCGTCCAATGTACCCATAATTTCATACAGGTCATAATCCTCAGCAGATTGCTGCGCCAGTTCTACAATGTTATGCCAATGATAGCTGTGACAACCACTTTGTAAAAGCTTACAGATAATTAGGCCGCTAGTTACCATCAGGGCTAATGTACTGGTTTCGCTTCCATCACATATTACCACCTAATTCTATTCCATTAATCTCCAACTTATTAGGCCGCCTTCCTCCATCGATGAATATCGAATCATTTCCCTGTTGTTTCCAGAAACTTACCTTTTCTTTGTTGCACAACTTTTTCAATGAGTTCCTCGGTGGTTGCCCATTTATGGAAATCAAAAATAATTCTATCGTCGTAGGAATCCGGATTAAATGAATACAAGTAAACAGAAACAGTTTGAAAATGTGAATCATCCGTTGACGTATTGACAGAACCTAACGATGACGTCGAATCGCAGCTCATTACTGAAGCAGATTATTTAGCAACTAGATGTGATAGCACACTGCAAGCCAAATTTGCAAATACGTAGGGGGAGTGAAAAGCGCACCGATCCAATTCTGAAATCAAATCTCATTAGTGTCCCTCAAACAAACTGTGACTTCGTATTTATTGTGCTCGCATGATGTAAGTCTTGTTCCAAAACACGTCTATGACAGGAATGAACGCATGATATGGCTACGTGGGAAATCAAATTAAGCGGAACCGCAAAGTACATCCAAATGTACTGGATGTCAGTAAAAATCGACTGCAAAATTTGCAATTTAACAAACAATGAAGTCCAGAAATGAGTTAACAGAACGATGTGTCACCACTGAATGTCTCTTTAATGCTCCGGAATTCCTCACGTGAACCACCTCTGTGCAATCAACGCGGAGGTAATAGAGCCGTGTGTTTTCGACGTCATTCATTCAGTGAATTGAAGCTTCACGTCTTCACAGAGCCTCATTTCTTGGAAGATTGACTGGGATCAGAAGCGAAATTGATTTCAATCAGTTCTTATTTGGGGAACTACACAGGAAGGTTAGAAAAATAATGGAATTTCGGAGGAGGAGAAGAAAAGAAAGAGAGACGGTGAGGAGATGGAGAGAGAGAGGAGAGTGGATCAGTCTAATACAAATAAACAAGAGAATGAGGAAAAGCTCCGTCCGATCATTAGGATAAGGGTCAGGAAGCAGTGATTGTTTTTGCATCTCAATTCTTATAAACTTTCTGAACTGGTGATCGCTATCAATGATACTGCTGAATGAGTAGCAGAATCAGAGTACGAAATCAAATAAGTTGTATTGGCGCAAACACACAATGCATCACTTGACCCTTTATTCATTTCGTACGTAAAGAAGGGAGAAGAAGATGGAGTAAACAAGTCAGATATTTGCCAAGTGGAGCAGTTTGCCTGTCGGAACACTTCACTGTCCCCACACATAACTTCTTCCTCCCTTACTTTTCATTGGAAGTAGCGTGTCGAGAATCGGGAGTGACTCGAGTCCATCCCAGTGGCAAGCGTTCATTTCTCTTGTCACCAGTGATGACCACGACACGATCATTGCGATTCTGGGAACGGTGAATTGCAGGGAATATGAGGGTAGGGAAGTCTCTGTGGTAGGAGTGGTGGCCAGGATTAGAGCTGGTGATCGCTATCAATGATGACGACAACAGTGACCGGAACGCTGCTGCTTTGGATGATGGTGATCGTGGCAGTGACGGAAACTTTAACAATCCATTAAGAAATTTTCAGCAATCTCAACGGATTATCACTGTCGTAGTGATATCTCTCGACTTGCTTATCTCTAAAGTCAGCTGTTCCTGTTGGCTTAGGCTTATGCTTATGAATGCAGCCTTGCCCTCTCTCATTCCCTCTCCCTCTCACATCGTGAATGATGCAGTCGAACTTCCTTCGGATATAAACATGCCCGTGCATGCTTCAGCCAGAAATACTCATGAAAGAAAGAATAGAGCGAAGTGGTTCTAAGTGTGGAAGACTGATCAGCGCAAGACAGCTTCTGCTTGACCTCTAGCCATCGCTCAGACATTTGGGACTCGAGGTCGAGTTCAGGTTGGCCTTCTCTTCATTACTGCTCGCATATCCAATGCGAAACTTTTTCTCCGGAGAAAGGGAGGAGGCAAATGGCTCGAAACAGCTACATTCCTGAAAGCACAACGTCATCTCGGCCTGTGAGACAGATATTAGATTGCAAAATTCATTTGCAACCTTCACAGATTTGTTAGGGAAAATTGAGTTATTCATTGTAACGGCCAGAATCCAAAGAGAAAAGTAAACCTGGCATATACTCAGAAAAAGCACAAAGCGAAATTTCAGCAGAGAAACAGCGAATTCCCTCACTTAAATAAGTTTTACCTAAACAAACTTGTTTAAACTTAGTTAATTCAGTGGTAATTATAGAAAAATAGAACAGAGGTTATGAAGAAATAGAATGAATTAGATGGATGAAGGGTGAGAAAAATGATAGAAAGCACAGATCGGAGGGGCAGAGTTCATGCATGAGGAGTAGTACTACTCATCGTGAGCTGATCGGACATCTGGTAGGTATACTGATGACGGACACGGACGAGAAGGATGTGCTGATCTCGTGGCAACCTGTAGAGACCACCTGCCTACTGTGGCCGACCATGCCATGTGGGATGACTTATCCGCATATGTTTCTTAAACCGAAAGAATTTGCCTACACAGAGACGGATGTATGTGTAAGTTAGTTGTAAGCTTATGTGTTCTTCCCTTTTCTTCTTCGCCATCTTTTTCACTTCTCGACGGTCTCTGTCGGTGACAATTCTGATTGTCCAAGCAACGCAAGGTGAATCTTCTCTGTGAATTTGTTCGGACATTTCAGCCAGGAATATTCTACTAAAATGTTATGCCGAGAGAATTTGAAAAATTTCGCAAACTTCTCTTTTTGAAAAAATTTCCAAGAAAGGATGAAGAGTAATATTTTTCGAATATCCTCAGACAATGTCATAGAAAACGGGTGACAGGGAAGTGAAACTAAAAGGCGAATCTTCTCCACGCAGCGTAGGGACTGTCTGAACAAATTGTTGAAACTCTTCGAAAAGCAACTGAAATTAAGCGATTGAATTTCATTCAAATGCAAATCAATTCAGTTCGATAAAACGAAATTGAAATTAAAAATGAAAAAAAGTGAAATTGAAGTGGAAATGAATTTACAGTTTGCTATTCTGAAGTTTGTTGAGTTGCTATTCTTCACATTATTACAGTTTGCATACATCACACTTCCGGGATCAATTAATTTTCCACATTTTGAGTTGAATTAGCACGAACACGTTTGGAACTACTTCAGAGAACATTCGCGTCACGTCACGTATCATCCAACTGTTATACGATGTTCAACATTTTCCTTTTTTTGTAATTCCACTGCTAGTTTAACGTAACGCCTCTTCCTCTGCTCAATAAATTCTTGCATATTGCTGACCATTTTTGATTGATAAGCTTGCTGCCAAGCTTGTGATCAAACTCTCGTTTGAATTAAAAGATAGAGAGAAGAGAAACAAATTGCTCCGTCTAAGTCAAATCATTCGTTATGCTTTGATCATTTTTCAACGATTTTTGCAAGAATTCAATTGAGGGAGCGAGGAGGAGAGAGCGAGGGGGAAGAGGAAGAGAAAAATACGGCGATGTTCTCAAATGTGCAACAAAACTTTTATCGTTTCTTCAAACATCCCACTTCCAAACTGAATCCGTGGGAAGAGCAGATAACCTTTAGTCCTTCCAGGAAATTTAGGTTCAATTCATCGAGAAGTTTGCTTCCGTTCCTCGAGGGGAGAGTTAAAAGAGAAGACTGAAACACACGTGATAGTTCATTTCAATGTCGGTCAGCTTCAAAGAGCATGAATCGCGGGACTTGTCGCGAGCAGTCGGTGGTCATTCCTAATTGCTCACCCACACACTCATCCAGAATCGAAGCTTTCTCCCAGCTCCCCATTCGCCTTCCTTTCCATTCCTCTTCGTCAAATTTGAGGAATATGAGGTAAGCCATATGTGACAGTCGTGACATCCTTCAGGAGAAGATAGCGGTCAGCTGGTGTAGCGATCAATCAAAATTTTCAAATTTCATTGAAGATGATTGTTACTTTCCTCAACAGCTTCTTTTTAACCTGTGCCCTGAGAAATGATACTGATCCGAGCCGTTTTCGTTGCCTCAGTGGGAATACCGGGATATATCGATAGAATTACCTACTGGGGAAGATCTGTGGGCATTGCATCACTGTCATAGGCGATTGCCAGGTCGACGATTAGTAGCACTTCAGTCGCAAAGTGCTGCATCGTAGAACTTTCTATTAACAAGCAGAAGACGATCGATCAACCATAAAACTATCGATTAAGAGAGTCCCTGATGAAACTGCATTGTTCGAGAGGAATGGACGAAGAAACATCGCTAATTGATTTCTCGCTCTTTCGATTTTCGAGTATTGGCTGAATTTCGAATAAAATTTCACTTGTTCCATATATGCAATATGTGTGACCACTGACCTCCCGGCTTCCTGCATTCCCTCATAGCTCCTACTCCCCACGTCCACTCAGTCTCAGTGTCACTCACAGACCCAATGGCTTCATGATTCCCTTAGCTTTCACAAATGAACCTTATATGTATGTATGTATGTATGTATGTATGTATGTATGTATGTATGTATGTATGTATGTATGTATATATATACATGTGCCTCTATATGTGTGTGTAATAATATTAGTATAGGTCGTCTGTGCATGAGCAGGGATGGTTTAGAGTGAAGTGTAGCGAAGAAGAGTTGCTGCCAATGCCGAAACTTGCCGATTCGGATCCACCTTCCGGCACTTTGTCGCTGCCGCTCCCTTACATAAAGCGATGATGTCATCAGCGTCTCGGCCATCCATCCATGCACCTGTCACGAAACGCGAATCAAACAGAGGACTAGTTCATAAGCATAAATTGTGATTGCTCAAATATTTAAATTTTATCCCTCAATTTTTTTCTTTTTTTGGTTAATGTCATGTACCATGGAACTATTGCTGGAAGCTCCACCTTCTATACCAATACCCATGCTGTCCGCCATTGCTATAATGTACCATCGTTTCCGGATTTCCCCACGTATCCCACTTATATTCATCCTCGCCTTTCCCACGTATGCCCTCTCAACCCTTCCCAGGTTTTTACTGCACACCCACTTAACATCACATCCCGACATCTCAACTTCATACCAATTGGCTGGTTCTCTCCTTTTCCCTTTATTTCTTCTTTTTGAGCTCATTAATTCGCGTAAAATAATGTTAGCTGTTTTTTGTATCCTAATCGTGTATTTCTTATCCTAATAATCATTCGTTATTGCGCTAATAAACGGTTTAATTGTCCAAGTTTGAGAGCCTTCCCGCAACAAAGCAACGATATCTGCGCTGCCCAAACCGCGACCAATTGTCCGTCTCTCTACTGTCGTCCCACACGCTTGCACTGAAATCCAGAATTCATTGAAGAAAGCGGAAACAAAGTTTATGGTTTACGCAGGTTTTTCGTTTTACGATTTTTCGTTCCTTTGTTTTAGCTATTTGAGGCCCCGACAGAAGCTAGTGCTGGAGGTCTTGAGAAGAATGACATCATGGAACGCATTATCCCGAGAAGCACATCAAGGGTAAGCGGTTCTGATCATTTCTTATAAAGAAAGTTTGCTTCGTCTTCCCAGACGGCTGAATATTGCAAGGCTTCCGAGACTTTTCCACTGTTATACACCGACCGATGAGAAAATACCGGAGTGGTTGTTCCAGACCAAGCTCACAATGTCTCTATAACCAACCATTTCAGGGTTTTCACGTTTTCTGTTTGCAGAAGTTCGTCTGTGTTGGTTAAGAATCGTTGGGAATTCATGTCGCGCTGATGTATGGTACACTTTACTGTTATTTCAAAACTGAATTCTGCAACATATTGGATTTTGACCTAAACCATCTGTATCCTTTGGACCATTCGTATCGTTGGAGCTATTCGCCAACATATCTCACCACTAAGCATATGTGCTAAACTCTTGTTGCGTGAGCTTCCCGGGAAGTCGTGACTATTGAAATATTCCGTATCAAGCTGATTAGTATCTGAAAAGTCACTCCATACTAACAGCATTTCTTGTAAGATATTTCGTGCTTCCTATCAAGAATTATGCAAGCAGTGGAGTAAAATCAGCCCTGTTTGTTTTATTCCGTCGCTGTGAGACGTCACAGAATTCAGCAAACTACTATTATTTTGCTGGTTTAATCGATTTTTTCCGGTTTTATTGCTTTTATTTTGGTTCCAAATTGTGCACTGAATTATTAAATTCAATGCACTGTTTTACCCCGTTAGAAGCGAACGAGAATTCCAGAAACACCTTTCACCTTAGAATCAATAAGAGTAACTCGGGTAACACAAAAAGTTTTCAACTTGGAAGAAATTTTTAAAAGTTAGAGAGGAAATAACTTTGAATTCTCCACAAATTTTTTCCCACTTTCACTAATTCTCATATGAACTTTTTACTTCTTTCTCTAATTCCACATTTCCACCGCTCCTATCCTTCCGTCGTCCGTTGTTGTCACCACTAGCTATCCATCTAAATTTGAAGTCGAATTTCGAAATAGCTTCTATTACTGGTTGAATGTTCTGTTCAATTGCTTGGCATTGGATAGCAATTATCCACATATCATCCACGTTTCACTCCCTCTCTCACCCTCTCGCTCTCTCTCCTTCCGCCATTGCCGGTCCCGGTTTGGATTATTTTACGTTGGATTATTTTACGGTTGAAACGCGGTGCTGAAAGGTTCAGTGAGACTGGATTTATCTGAATGATTTGCTGACTGACATTCCGCTGCAGTCCCATATTTCATTCTGATTAGCTGCTTTTGAGGACTCACCGCAGTGGCTGTGGATGACAGTCATCCGGGGCTTATTTGGTGCCATAGGATCACTTTGAGCCCGTGGTTTTCTGATTTCCAGCTTCAGGTCATGTTTGTCGGAAAGCCGAGGGAAATTCATGTCACGGTGCTCAAATTAACAAAGCATTTGCAGCACAAAGACTGTTAAGGCCATGCTGTGGTAAATCTTGTTTGTAGGGTCGAGCGTTGACCGTCGTTCGTGAGCTCAAACTTGGGAAATTAATCCTTTATGGACGTTAAACAAATAAAAAATTAGGCGATTACGATATGAATATATAAAACTGGCATTATTTAACGCGACTTAACGACGTGGAAGAGATGGAGAAACGGGGAGAAGCCACCCAAGTGGTTGGTGATGGTGAGATAATGCAATGTGGTGATGATGATGGTCGGGAGGACAAAGCGCGTGGTGACAAGACGTTGAAATGAGGCGAAGGAGATGGGAAAAGCTGGAGCCACGCTTGGAATAATAACAGAGGAATGACAGTATCATCGTAATGGGAGATTGTATGGTTATTGGTGTAGGAGGTGGAGCTTGCACCAATAGATCGATACTACATTAAGCATTAACCAAGAAACATTGGAGAGATCAAAGTTCAAACATTTAAGTTGTGACAAATTTGACTTACGAGCAAAATTTGTCTGATTCGCAATATGTAAGACGAATGATTTACTTGTTTAATTTGCGGACTTCGTTACTTCTGCATCAGCTTGTCTCGGCAGGTTTGCCGACACATGCTATTGGGACACACGAAAGATGTTTCTTGGGATGTGTTCTTTATCTGCCATCGTGCTTATTTGCAATGCTTCATCGTCTTTACAGCTCATGACAGTCTGCTAGCGATGCATTTACAGTCTTCGCGTGAGGTCACACGTATGCTCCTTTGATTTCCCAAGTCTTTGGCCAGTCCACTACCGGATGCGCCATTTGAACTATCTACTTTATAAACGTTCTTCGATTCTTTTCAGTTTAATTTCGTGACAACTGATGAGTTATACTTTCCGACAGCTACGCTTTTCATATTTTCATTTTGTTCATGAAGGTTTGATTATGAAGCTGACCAACCGATGTCGAGTATTCTTTGGTAATTTCGCAACAGTGTCAGAATTTTTTTTTGTCTTGAGATGATGGAATAACCGTTAGAGTATAATTAAAGCACTGAAATGCGTGCCACAATAAAATCAAATTTGAAGTGCCACTTTTGGTGATGTTGAGGTGTCACACGTACATACGAATAATACTAAATGAATGCAGGTTTTCAGTGAAAGTTAATCAGGAATGTATTGCTTTCTTAATGTGCGTCTTAATAAACATTTGTCACTGCCTTTATCGATTCAAATGATGTTTTTTCAACTATTAAAACTTGTGACATCGGTAATTAATACTGGTTTTTCTTCCTTACATTCCATGCTATCACCCAGGTGTTCTAGCTCTGCCACTACTACTGCCTGCCACTACCACCACCACTCTTCTTTTCATTCATTACCTTACAGGGTGCTGCCATTCTATGTTCTGATAGTGATAGTAATATATTTATCACCGAATCTTTGGAGGCAATTGGTAGGTAGGCACATGCTATCAGCGTCTTGTTACCATCAATTTTATTTTTCTTTTCTTCCTGATCAAGAAATGCTGATTGCAGAATTCGGCTGAAGGGAAGGAATTGTTTCTTCTGATGGCAGCCGAGATCTTTCCTCTCTTCTGATTCCGCATGCGATTGATTCCCTTCCGCTGTACTCCGCTGACATTTCTGATAAATTGTGCTGACTGTAGGTCAAATGCTTAGGAGAAATAATGTGTCATCGGTTGGGAAGAAAAAACTTTGTACGTTTGAAAATAAACACAAAGGTCTCACCATTTCTTTCTCTCATTCTCCAAGTTGACATGATGAATCGACTAGTGGTGCTTTTACAAAAAAATAAATCCTTTGGCATTACGGAAAATGCCTCGCATATTTAATTGTACCGTAGTTTACTTTGAATATGAAGTTGTAATTTTGGATAGAAAACTTTAGTTGTGACGTGTGTTTCTAAAATCTCTAGTGCCGATGCTTCGCTTTAACTGAAAACTTCACTTCTGATCTTTGTGCTACCAAACAATAAAGTTCATTGTCTGAAAATTCCGATCTTTCGGTTTATGACAAGTTTGATGCAATACACTTCAATCATTCTATGCAACAAATACTGCTCTCTGACTCATTTCTCGGGAGACATCAGAATGCGGGAAAAGGGAGGGATTGTGGGTTTGGTGGAAAATAGTAATTGCTTAAATTTGTTTATTTGACCCTTGTACGTCTTGGTTGTTCGGAGGCGGTCAATCCTTCCTCTGAACTGCTGTAAAAGAGGTAGGAGTAAGAGTTGGAGTGGAGCAGTTGGCTTTTTCTTTTGTTTACTTTTTCGCTTTCGAAGTAAGCAGTAACCCACTCATTCCTTGTCACTGCGGAAGCTCACTTACTTCGACAAGGAAAATAAAGGTCGAATATATCCTCGAACTTTCCCCGTGAATACGACGCATTGCACCGGTTTCTCTCGGTTTCAATTTTCCAGTATGATCGATTGATCCTCTCTTCTTAACTCCCTCACCAAAAAAGGGCGAAAGGAAAAGTATGACTTTGGCTCATTTTCAATCCTGGAATCGTTTACAAGTCCGGACTCACAAAAAGTCCCACCCTTCTCGGCTTCCACAACTTCAACTGTTTCAGTTCGCACTGCCACGGCGATATTTTCAAACACTTTTGTAGCAAATTTGAAAGTTGTAGAGGAGGATGAATTGAGGAAAAGAGAGTAACATTCCGAAGATTATCTGGGTGTTTCTCAATTCCTCCCGCATTTCTTCCACTTCTTTCTGCCTCACTTTGCATTTCCTTCCTCAGGTGATCATTCGCTCACCAAAATCAGGAAGTCATCCCACTCTGCCTTTCTGCAACTTCACTTTACCCTTTCCACGACTTCTTCGATTTCCAATAATTTTCACTGGACTCATGAACTTCAGTAAAAGTGAGTTAGTCATCTGATCTTTCAGTAATCTTTAATATTATTCCGCAGATGGTGGTAAGGAAATGAAAGAACAGTTTTTTTTTCTCAAACTTGGGTAATTAAACCTTTATTAAAGCTGAGTTGGAGGGCTAATTAGTTCATAGACAGGTGGGTATTGGTAGTTACATATTACTGACCCAAGCCAGAGAAATGATAAAGAGATAGATGATGTAAACAGGTGAACAATAGTGTCCAATGATCAATTCTAGGTCTTCCTAAATCCTAGTCTGAAACGTTCTGTAGATGGAGTACAGTTCCTCTTCCTCATTTCCTTCTTTATCTCTCTACGTCACTCTCTCTTTTCATGACTCTCGATTTGTTGTTCCTTTCCACTCACATTGAAGAAAGCTCTTCAAGTCCCACTTCAGCTTACTTCTCAATCTAGACAATATCCGCAATAATTAGTAGGGATGGAGGAAGAGACGGATTGAAAGGGAGTTCACGCGGATCGAAATTTACTCTTCCAAACTGTTCTCCTTGTCTGGTTCTCACTTATGTTTCACCCTGTATACTATGAAATTGCAACTGAAGTGAATGTGCGGACGTACCTGGGCAATACCTCCTCAAATTCTGTCATGCTGCTTGCTGCGACCGGAAGAGATATCCGGGATAGAATGTGTCGGCTTCCGGGATTACGCCCATATCAGCTTTAATACTACTGTTATTGCATGCATGCCGAAACGGAAATGCTCAGATCGGAACGAACCAGAAAGGGTCAGGTTTTCTACGAAGATAATTCAGTTGTACATTTCCAAAATGTGTTCCATTGTTGAGTACATACTACGTCCACAGGCGGACATCTGTTTCCCATTCAAATTTTAATCTGCCGTGTGACTCATCGGGCCAGTTCATTCGGGGCAACTGCTGTCCCTTGATCGGAATGAATGCATCGAACACAAAGATATTGATGATACTGTGCATAGGGAGGTGATATACTCACTCATATTGGAAATGAATATTCCATTTGTTGATTGCATTTCCGAAAGTGCTGCCTCAGTGTGGGTCCCCGATTCTCGAATGCAGTTGCAAGCAGATAGCTAGGACAATGGTCCAAAGATCACGTGAACTCTCATCTGCTTCACGTTTTAGGTGTGCCATCATTTTGTTCGTATAAAATGGAAGTGTTTTTTTCTGATTATTTGATTCGAATACATTTTTCCAATTTTTTTACCAGTTGATTTCATTCGGGCAGTTCTTTTTTGTGAGGAAGGTTTTCTGAAAACCCATTTAGTGAGTTTAGGAATGATGATAGGAAATGATTGAGTGGACATCCGGTCAGTTAAATATTTTTTCACACTGAAATTAAGAATTTGAAAGAATGGAACATCACTTGGCTTCTAATTAATCCAAGCAAATGTAGAACTTTATGAGCACCCATTTCGCACGTACTGTTTTATGAAAAGTTCGCGTGCGTGAAAAGACGTTTGTCCATTAAGGTCGCACGGAAAGGTTTATTTGCGTAAAGGCATGGTATCTCAAACTTGTTGTGTCTTATCTCTCCATTATCAATGGCAGTTGTCATTGTCGGGACTTTCTTAACGATGAAATTTACCACCCATTTATATTTCTATATTCACTCTCATTTGCTGGTAAGAGCAGCTATTTATCTTCATCCGCCCATGATTTTCCGTGTATCACGTACGTCTTCAATTGTTCATTCAATTTTCTCACTTGCCAAACTTTACTTGACATTTATTGACTTAGCTGGAGGTCGCTTAAAAATGTCCACGTACCATTGTGTGAGTCTTCCCGCTTGTCTGCCCACCTGTTTACTTACTTTATTATCCAGCAATACCGTATCATTTCTACATGCGATAGTTTACGTAACGTGTCGATGATCTTTGTGTTCAATTCATTGCTGCTGTTCTATTACAATTTTAGAAGCGTAAGTGATGCTGTAGAGACTGAGCGTGTCGGTTTGCTCGTCACCAATGTCAACGCTACTTGCAGAAATATCATCGACTAGCCAGCAACTGCAGCCTAACTTCAAGATTGATGTAACTGAGAACAGTAATGATAATGACTGCTGTGGAATACAGGAAGAGCTACCACTCAGTATCACTTCAGTCAGCGCATTTAACCGTCAGCTTTTTATCATTCGACGTTAGTTACGGTGCACCAAGACTTCCGACTACTGCTGCACCATTTCATTTCCTCCTCCTATTGTGTCGCCCAGTTCTGCAATTTCTTGTTCCAGAATTCTCGGTGTGTCTGTCTAAGATGGGGATGATGTGAAAGATGCTTCACGCCGTAGTATAGGAATATGCCATGAGCTTAGATCGGACTGCAAAGGTTTGAGAATTACCAAGGAAAGAGATATGAGAGAGATGGCTAGTCTTAGGCAGTGATATTCTATCCGAAGGATGACATTTTCCACTGAACCTTTTGGCTGCTGCATAAACTTATCCCATAATTCTTCCAGCATAAAGCTTCTCTCCCCATTTTAATACATTTAAAATTGCAGGGGCAAAGGCATCCAAACTAATAGCATTCTGTCAACGGATAACTTTACGGAGAGTATTCCGCTTGATCGGTTTTAGTATCGGTTCATATCCGCTTGCTTATGTCATTGCTGCCATCATCATGTCAATCATGTCATTCGGAATTTATTATCTGAAATTGGAAGATCGAGTTCGCGACGGTTACACCCCAACAACGTCACCATCAAGGCGAGAAGCAAACTTGCTACGAGAATTCACTAATTCCTTTGGTTAGTACCGGCTTAGTCTGGGAAAGAGAGAAAGGAATATTTTGTTCAGAACCTGAAATGATTTTGAGCTTCAGTCAAACATTTATTGATCGGAATTAATTTTAGCTGTATTATGAATCAAGTCTCTAAAGCGCAAGTCCTCAGATAATGTGATTAAAATGTAGCTTTGTGCCCACAGGTTGTTGTAAATGCAAGAGCTTGAAAGATCCCTCAGTCCTTCTTCACCCATTTGGAAATTCAAAATGTTGGTTTGCCACCAAGTCAGTAGAGTTACCTTCTGGGTTCAGTTAAGACGTATACGGGATGATTTAGCAAAGAACTTGGCATTCATTGATAAGACGAAATTTAAATATCTTCCCTTGTTTCAGGCGACCCGGCGTTAACGACATTAATGCTGCAAGCTCGTGATGGTGGTTCCATGCATCGTCTCAGGTACTTGGAGGAGGCAGTTCGACTGCATCAATATTTTATGGATAATTTCACTGTCGAGGTGCCTTCTACCGGTGAACGGTTCGTATATAAGGAAATATGTGGGATTTCATGCAATGCAAATATCGTCATCGAGTACTTCCACGTACGTGGATTCCTTTTATGAGTGTGATGCCTCCTTTTGTTTATCTCGTTTGCCATACTGCATGATTAGATTCTGAATGCACATTTCGAGTATTTCAGAGTGCATTATTGGAGGAGTACAGGAAGGAGAAGACGGGTAAGGTACGTGGCGGAACGACCAATCTCTCCTATCCCATTGCCAAAATTTCTGGTTTTGATATTCATTTGGAGCGCAATTTTTATGGGGTTCGCTTACGATCCGATCAGAGCAGCGAGAATCATCGGAACAGGAGCAGTTCAGGTAAAGGCAAGACAGGTTCTGCAGCTGTTAGCGAAGAAGCGATTCTGAGGGCTATCACCAACATTGAATATGTCCAGGTGATTGTCATATGAAGTTTCTCTGCGATTTCAAAGTAAAAGCACTTTGCTTCTTCGAATGCGTTTTTCCTGACAATGGTTCTGCTGTGCCAGCATCTGCAAGGCTAACACACTCCTTCTTCAGGTCATTTTCATGGTCTTCCAAGGACAGATAAGCAGTCGAAAGATGGAAGCGAAGCTCAATGCATGGGAATTGGCGCTGTATGAATTTGCTACACAAACTTATGCTAATCAACCAGTAAAATTATTGGTACGAACGGACGTTTGTTACGTGAACTTTCATTTCATCGTGAAACAGTTGATTAACTTCCAGAGGTTTTACATAGCAAAGACTGTTTTCAATAGCATTTTCTCTTAGAATCAACTTCCGGTTTTCTTGCTGTGTTTTGTGCTTGCAAGTGGAATCTTACGAAGGATAGTTGTGGTTGTTGAATTATAATCATTTGTCGGAAATAATTTCTGTGAAATCATTAAGCATCTCTCTGTTTTAAGTTTTAGAGTCTGCAAGGGGGAACATTCCGAAATGTTTCTTCGAATTTTTTTAATTTAGATTTTAATACCTTTGCAGGTACTGGGGTCAGAGATAGTTAACCATGAACTAATCAAGGATTCTCAACGGATGGCACCATATTTTATTGCTGGTTTGTTCTTCCTCTCTCTCTTTTAAAATACTTTTATGCGAGTGTTGTAGTTGTTCAGGGATATACAGATGCAATTGTCATGCACACATCGAATCTCTTTCCGCAAACCGTTCAAAGATCGAATTATCGAGATTTCCGTCGAAATTCCGAAGTGGTTTTTAATTTAGCACTACAGCAGCATATTTGTGCTCTTTGTTGTAAACTTGATGAAGGTCGTGACGATTTTATAGATTTAAAATTGAGTTGGAGCAGGGCGATGTGCACGTTGCTGTGCCCTCGTCATTCTGGTGTTGGAAGTATCCTCGAGAACTCATCCTACCTTTGCGGCACATATCTTATTGTCCGCTGCTTGGCTTATCCAGTGCTTAATGATATATTCAGATGTCAATTTTTTGTCAATTAGTTTTCCCATGTCATTGAAATGGATGGTTGGAGAGCAATTTTGAGTAAACAATAATGAAGTTTTGACATGAACGTAAGATAAGGAGAGTGGAAGTGATCGGTTGGGGTGAATGATGACGGACGGTGTGGTGCAAGTACTTGCGGCTTTGGCTTTGCTATGTCATACTTTACAATTCTCGGAAAGGGCAGTGCTAACGAGAAATGTTCTCGAGATTTGTCAACACGGGGTAATTAGCAATGACTGGAATGGACGTCTCACCACCGGCCTGTGTGACCATATGAAAAATCGCTGGTGCGCAACGACTAGGACCGAGTACCTTTCCAGGTCAATCAGGCTGCTTCTCGTATTCCACTCGACGAACAGCAAACATCTTTGGTGAAGAAAACGCTCTTGATTTGGATAAAATTCCAATTCTTTTCTTCGTCGCTTCTCACCATCTTCCAGCACATATTTTGTGGAAGGCATTGCCGGCATTCTGTGGCTCTCAGTAATCAGTTCGCCGCTTTCCGGTGATTGCTTCCGGCCGTTTCCGTCTGATGTCCCGTTCCGATGCCAACGATAGAAACGCTTGTTCTCTTGGCATCATCGGTAGTCAGGATGTTGGCGTACAGGAAGTGTCGTATCATTTGATTAGTTGACTGCTTGATCTGCCCTGACAGTTTCTCCAGTCGGAATATACCTGTAAGGGAAGCAACTATCCTTCTTTGCTTATTTGCACTTTCATAAATGTCTGTGATGCCGACAAGGTGAACGCCGCATAATGCTTAAATGTCGAAAGAAAAAGGTAATTAGTGGATATGATATGGCATGTTTCAATTTAAATGAAGTCTCACGCTATTACCATCCTTAAATTTACATCGTTTGCTTCAGTTGAAATTTCGAAAAGCTACCCAGTGGTTGGGTAACTTTAAGGCATCATCTTCATTTTAGGTGATGTAAATTCGGGAAGATTGCTTGAAAATAACCTTCTTTTCAGGTTTCTTAGCTATGTTTTTGGTTGTTGCGATCTCGATAGTTGGAAGTGCCTTACTACTCGGTGTTATGCATCCAGCCAAGTTGATCGTTGCGTTTGGAGTTATTGCCTGTCCCATATTGGCCATTACCGTCACCTTTGGATTGTTTTCATTAGCTCGGCTCCGAACGAACACCATCATGCTCATTATGCCTTTCCTGGTGATGGGAATCGGTAAGAGGGACATTTGGAGCATATGTTTCGATTCATTCTCCTAGGAAAAACCATTAAGGCTACCTATATTATATATGAGATTCGAAGGCGGCTGCATTCTAGAGACCCTAAAAATGAAATTTTAATAAGAAAGTCGCATGTTATGTATCATCTCGTAAGTAACGTGACGTCAAATCTTTTACTGTAATTGAGGAAGTGTCGGGATGAGATGTACGTGAGAAATACTAAAGTTTTAGAAATCACTACGATCACTTCCTTTGGGTATAAATTTGCGCGGGGATTCAGTCTGTTTTGTTCCATTCTCAGGCTTTTGTTCTCTCCAAAGTGGATTATTCGATCCGCTGAGGTTAACTGTACTCTTGCATAAAACAGTTGTGTGTATGCTTGATCGTCTGATATCACCTTGACCTTTGCTACGTACGTTAGTGTCACACTCAATCGGCGTAATGATATCTACGAGTTTTAGCTGTTGAAGTTTTCTGTTATGGTGGAGCACTCATCAGTTTATAGGTGTAAACGGGGCATTCCTAGTAGTGCACTCCTGGTTACGATCACCAGGTGAGTGTTCAGTACCTCAACGCCTCAGCTTTGTGCTGGAAGAAGCGGGACCTTCGGTGACAATCTCCACATTCACCAATGTGATCACATTTGGCATCGGAGCGTTAACTCCTACTCCAGGTGAGTTCGCACCTTCTTGAATTTGTCAGTGTGGATATTGATAAAGTGGAAGAATTTTTGTTGAGTGGCTGGTTGGTTGCATTCGGAAGGGTGAATCCGAATGACTGTCCTCCATTTGTCCGTTTCTCTTCAGATGACCTCATAAGATGTCAAATCAAGTTTTGAAATGCTTTGTGCTTGCCATCTAGATCATTGTCAACTGTCCACTTGATCAATGCTAATTGTCCTGTCACTTCTCCATTCCAGAAATAGCGCTGTTTTGTTTTGAAACAGCAGTAGCACTTACGTTTGCGTACGTCTTCACAATGGTGTTGCTCTGTCCACTGCTTTACCTGGCATCAGTTGTAGAGCGGACGAAGAAGAAGAATATCGGAATCCCTTTGGTTGTTGTTTCACTTTGTTTCTCTTCTGATTACAAAAATTGTTAACATTTCGTCATTAATAACTGACTCCATTCTACTGTGATATTTTATGAGTGCAAGTGTGTACGTTGGCCTGGCTTAACCTAAATCCGCAACATTGTAAGTTTAGTTCTGTACCGGAAGTGTGCAACTTTTGCGTGATATAGAAGGATGAGTGTGTATGATTATCACTTGAATATGAATGTGTTTCTAGATTGTCATTGGTCTAAATTCCACACTGAAATGTTATTGTCATTTGATAACATCGAAACTGTTCGGCTTGTTAGCCTTCACAGGTATTCTGATCTATTGGTTCTTTGGGGTCATGGGTGCGATGAATATTGAAACGCACTTGGATGTAGAGAAGTTGCTACCAAAAAATTCAGCCTTGCAAGAAGCAAATGCAATGATCTCCGCCACAAGTAATTCTTTCAGTCTCTTTGTGTCACAAACAGAGCATTTTCAGAGGAGAATTTAGAATCTTGCACCTTGGGTAGGTGGAATGAAATGAGTGAAAGGGTTGGCAGGCAGGGTGGATGTGTCCGCGGAAAGAATCATCACGGTGCCAAGTACCAGGGAAGCACTTAGAATGAACGTTTAACCAGTTTTGGGATATTATTTTTCGAATGGTGGAATGGTTGGAAAGTTTGGATTCGCTCAAATGTGGGTTGATTAGATTGCAGTTTGGAAGGAGTATTATCCGGTGACGATCCTGGTCAACAGTCCTTTGGATATACGGAATGAACAACTCCTTAGGCGATTCGATGCCATGGTCAGTGATTTCGAAACACTGGACAAGTGTCGAGGTAAGCAACACGAAATGGATACTTTTCGTTTTCTTGAATTTTTTATGAAAGCTGAACAGAAGGAAGAAAAGTCTCATTGAAATGCTTCAGGAAAGGAATTCACTCTTCTTTGGTTGCGCGATTACAAAACATATTGGTGGGAATCGGTGCTGTATGACTTTGATTATTTCTCGGATGACCTTGAAGCACCGACAACATCCACCTTACCTGTACCCAAACAGGAGGCAAAGTTAGGGGAGGAAGTGATTGATTACAGCAAATTAAACGATTTTCTCTTCTCACCGCTTCATAAACACTGGAAAATTTTCTTAAAGTTAAGGTAGCTTTTGAAGTTTGCTTGAAGTGAAGTAATACACAGATTCTGTGAAATTCCCTCAACAGCTGCCGAATGTTTCTGCTGTAACTTGTCTCCAAAAATTAAATTCAGCGAAATTTGATGAGTAGAAAATTGTGGGATGGTATGTATGGTTCCTGTAGCAGCAGTAACTATAGAAGGGAGTAGTGTAATTATTACAGTCTCAGATCCCTCTCCCATGTATAAGTTTTGTAATAGTAAAAAGATTTTGTTGGAAAGGAATGACTCGGAGATACCGGTGGAAAGCTTCTGCTTCGTGGTCACCTACCAGAACTGCACCAGTTGGAAGGAACGAATTGAATTAATGCAAAAGTGGCGGAACATTGCGAATTCGTACAAAGATTTGAATGCATCCGTTTGGGAGGCCAATTCGATGTTTGTGGACCAAATGCTTTCGCTGAAAACCCTGGCCATGCAGGTGACTGACTTTCTTCTTCCGACCGCCAAGATGAGCTCACCTCAACCGGTCGTAATCATAATCATCAATGTTGCAGACTTGTCTTTGGACATTGATATGCATGACAGCGATATGCGGTCTGTTCATCCAGAATCCGTTCAGTGTAATCATCGCATCTCTCACCATCGCATCCATAAGTTTTGGTAAGTATATAGTCAGTGGTTGTGTTTAATTGAAGACAATTGAAATGCCACTGGTATATTTAACAGCGGTCGGCTGCATTTGGGATCATTTAATTAATTAATCATATCGTTTACTAGTTCAAATTGTAACGAACGGCTAAATGATATCGAAGCGCTTTGAGAAGTTCAATATTATGCACCCTACATGCGGTGTCGTTTCTGCTAGAAGTGAACTTTGACACGAACTTTGTTTTGTTGACATGAGAGTGGTAATGTGAAGGAGAACATGGCCTGATATGGGAGCCTGTTGCTCTGTACGTCAACTTCCCAAGTTCAAAGTAATTTCGAGTCATTTTGGGTCAAGGCGGTTTTAGTTATTCCTGCTTTCAACATCCTTTCTGTCCCTGCTTGATGAAAGAAATTTATTACTGCTACTGCTAACTAAGATGAAGGGGCACCCTCAGCAGGAAGTGCAACAACAAGTGCTCGGAAATTATTGAAGGCGTGATTGGCTTCCTGTCCTGGTGGCATCTGGATCTCGACCCGGCAACGCTCTGCGCCGTACTGATGTGTATCGGAATGTCGGTGGACTTCACCGCTCATGTCTCCTACCATCACCAGGTTAGTAGATTTGCGGTTCTGTGTGTGCTCAGCAATTCCCAGGATCAGTCTTCGCACGTTCCCACTCACGCCTTCCTTTCAAATGGTACCGCAATATCCGGCTTGGTGGTGCTGCGGTATGCAACGTGAAAATTTGGAGATCTGATTTTAAATCGTTGTTGTATGTCACAGCTCGGAGAGAAGAAAACGATCAGAGGAATAAGAGTAACGAAGTCTCGGCTGGAGAACAACAAGGCACGCTTAGAGTACACATTGGAGAGTGTAGCTTGGCCGACGTTCCAAGGTGGAATCAGTACGGTGGCCTGCATAATACCACTAGCCTTTTTACAGGTTTGATAATATGTGAAATTCAGTACAATATCATATCATCGTTGAGAAAAAGGAAACCAACACTAACTCGTCATGTTCCGCTTCAGTAAGTTAGCATGATCCCACCTGATTCTGTTTCAATCAGCGAAGGCTTCTGTGGGTAAATGAGTTGTTTGTTCAAAGTATAAATCAAATGCATGGTGGGAAATTTGCTTCCGGCTCTTTCTATTAAGCTATTTCTTTTCCTGCTAATTTTCAGAATTACATTCCATTGGTATTTGTGAAAACGATATCACTGGTGGTGATTTGGGGTCTCTTTCACGGTCTTGTACTGTTGCCAACATTCCTGTCATTGATACCTCACTTTCTATTGGAGTTCAACTGTTATCAAGCCATGTTTGGGAAACATCTACTCGATGTCTCTGCTGGTATCGGTGCTAATGGTGGTAGTGGTGCCGATGATGTTCGTGGTACTAATGCTGGCAGGAAACAGGAAGGTCAGGTTGTTCCCGACAAGCAAAACATCAATGCTACTGAACTGCGGACACTGAGGACTAGCACATAGTTCACCCCGTCATTCTGATTAGTCAGCATTTAGCATCTGTCACTTTCGACCGCCTTTTTCAGTGGGCAAACTTGGGGAGGCTGGAAAGAACAAATAAAATTTTGTAGAGTACACCTTTTCATCACTGATTAGTCAGTATTCTGAACTGATCAATATTTGAATTCTACCTGCCACTCTTGCCTTGATATTGTAATTAGTGTTCATGTGTTTGTATTTTTCTTGTCTTTAGTTAACAGGTTAAAAGCATCTGAACAACCAGGATTTAATGTTTTCAAGGTATGGCACTCTTAACTTTCATATTTCCGGAACAATGGGATCAGGAGCTCTGTTTCGCGTCCACCTCATCCAAAATCACTATTCAGGATATTTGCTTTACTATTTCCGTCTGTTTGTTTGTTGGTCCATTCTCTGATGCCGAATGTAATGATGGTATTTCCGTATTTCTGAGAACTGTGTTTCCTAGATTTCTTGGTTTCCACTAACTTTCACTTCTGAGGCTATATGATATAGTCCTCCTCCTTAGTCCGTATCTTTCCAAGCTAATTGAGCCCCTCAGATCCGAGTGAACTGCAGTAAACATAAACGTGAACCATGAGAAAAATCATTCAACTAGTGCTGTGCCATATTCAAAATCTTCTATTTAATGAAATCAAATGAGATACACGAAAGAAAATGAATCAGTCAGGTAGAACTTGCGGCAGAAATTAATGTGACAAATAATTCCATTAAAGCGTCCCTGACAACTACGAGAGTTTCATAACAAAAATTGAAACCCATAAAACACTCTCATGAAAGTCACAATGTGGGAATCGAAAAATATTAGAGCTCCGGGCAAGGTCCAGTCCTAATCTCCTGAAAATGTTGAAACAAATTTGAGGTATCAACGTTCAGCGAGACCGGCACGGTTCGCCACGTTCGTGAAATAATTGTTACATGATTAAAAGAGTTTGAATCTTTCAATCACGGAATTTATCGAGAAAACTCTGCACCGCAGTATCAAGGCAAACACATTTGGAAAACCCATTTAAATCCCAAACTTTTCGTCAAAATTGGGGGAAAATGTAAAACGGCAATCCACATAAAAACATCCTTTAAAAACCTCCATATGCTGAATTACCTATCTTGCGTTTTGACTGTAAGGAGCAAATACCAATCCGAAAAGAATAAATCAACAACCATTGTTATATATCTGTCATCAGCTACCAATCTTGAACTGATTCCCAATAAACATGCAAAAAAGTACAAAACTTGAAAAAAATCATAAAACAAAATTCAACCTGAAAGCACATCTCTCTCTCTCTGATCAACAGGATGATACAAGTAATAAAACGAATTTCCAAAAAAATCCACTTCAACAATTTAAATTATCTAAGTCAAGATAGAAATGATTAAAATATTCCAATCGAAAATGAATGAATGCAACAAAAACAATCCCATAACCAAATGTACTTGGAAAATTATATAAATCATAGATTGCTTATATTCCTCGAAAAGTGTTCCAAACCAGCCAAAACTTTTCAAACCTATATAGCAAACGACTAACGCCAACACCGTCAATACTGTCCATCAACTCAGCAATAAATGCCGAAGAATCACCCAATCCTAAACAATTTACCCACGAATCACACATTCAAAGTCCGGTAAATGCTTTCTCACAACATCCTAAACAGATCTATCTTAACTTTTCCGCGAACAGAATTTTATGCTTAAAAATCATTGTCCATTGAAAATCCTAAATTCTGCTCGGTAAATACAAACTTTTCGAGATCTAACCTAAAAATTGCTGCGGAAATATTTCAATTCGAAGAAAATCATGAAACAAATCTAACATACTTATATTTACAAATATCAGGATACCTAGAGAAATTATAATTGACCAAGTCGCGTGCGTAACAGCAACGATAAACCATCCAAGACCCCTTTTCTGAGGTCTGAAACTGTGCACAACATGTTGCGAGAGTTCTAATAACTACCTCTCCACTCAAAATAAGGCCCGCCTGCATATGGATTTTTCATACAAAATTCGATAGACATAAATTTCACCAAGAAATGTTTTCTGCAAAAAAAGGCTAAAAACCGGCTACCGGTCAAATCATGAAGTTCACCAAGTCTAGATTACTTCCAAGGTGAACAAATCTAGCTGAATTGTTGCTATGAAATCGAGTTCCTAGTTCCAAAATTCAAATCAAAATGACAGCCGCTGGAATAACACTCCGATGGTAAAGAGCATAAATGCAACAATTTAAAAGGTACCTATCAGAATACCCATATGAGCTAATTTCATAAGATTTGTAACGTTGACAAGAATCGATCTTTGGTCACCTCGACAATAACTTCACACTTTTATGCAATATGCTGACTTAAAAATCAAAAGAATAAGAAAAAGGAATGATAGAAGGGATCAAATCTTTCAAATAGCAGCAATCAGCAATTCTTCTGGACTAAACCAACCTTTTAAGTTACCTACAAGTACCAATATAAGTAAAATACAAATAATAATCCCAAGTGCAAAACAACAAATATGCCTACCAAATCACCGCTACCATACACTCTACCAAAACATACCATATCATTTGCAAGTACACAACAAGCCATATCACCATATGTAAAACAGAACTAAATATTTACCTTCGTCTTCAACGACGTCACTTTTTCGATTGACTTTTTGCATATTCTAATAGAAAATTCCTTTGCATCGCTTGCTGTGCTTGCTGCAACTGTCGTACCATCTGTGGGCTGCTGCTGAACATTGCCGCTGCGGCAGCCGGATTCATCGAAGCTGCTAAAGCTGCTAAAGGATTAGCAGCGGCTGCAGCAGCAGCATTCGATGCAATATTTCCGGATGCATTGCTCTGTTGAGCATTTTGAACCGCTTGAGCAAGTGCTGCCATTGCCAAATTGGGTAAACGCTGCTGCATTAGAGGATTCCACTGTAGCTGAAAACCTAATCAGTTCTACACGTATTAAATAGAAGCCAAAATACAGCACGTTGTAACCGATAACATCAAGGAATATCGACCATCCCACTGATTACTCTAAATCACTCAAATTGAAAGGATATTTGCGCAATCCTTTCCCTATCGACAAGGCACGCCGCAAGAAATTCGGAAAATGGATTCCTATTACAATTATGATTCTACTTCCATGGACGCAATCCAGTCGCTGATAAGGTCAGCCATATAAATTTGACATTATTCTCGAATTTCGCAATCATTTCTTGATTTAATTTGAGTCTAGATAATTTCCTGGATTCGACCAATCTGATTCACACCAGCCATTATCAAATGGTTTGCATAAACCACCCGCTCAAACTTTTTCCAATACTCGAATTTCTCGAAAATTTTACAGATTTCTACTTCTAATAGTAAAAAGCTATTAGGAAAAACAGCGAGTTTTTCCGTACCTGTAGCATATTTGGTGCATTGAGCAAAGGATTCGCCATCATAGCTGCAAGCATAGGATTAGTCTGTCGGAGCGCTACGGCTGCTGCCATCTGCTGCTGTAAGAAATTACTCGTGCCGGTTGCACCTGCTGCTGCAGCAAGTGCGGCAGCAGCAGCCGCAGCTGCCGCATTCTGCGAAGCAGCTTGCGCTGCACTGTTACTGTTCGTTGTTGCAGGCCTTTTGTACAAACCTGATTTGGTATGGTGCTGCTGATGGCTCGCCTACAAAAGTCTTTTGGAAATTTCCTTCCCAGGGCTTCAAATTTTCCTTTAGAATATATAAATACTTACGGATGAAGTAGAAGCTTTTGGTACATTTAGTGAGACACCAGAAGAAGTGGGTGCGATTTTCACAGCAGATGCACTAAGTGATGGAGTAGCTGGAGTCGATGAGTGAGGTGTTGAGGACGAAGGCCCAGTTGTTTCAAATTTGCCTTCTGCTATCTGATTTTCTAGTTCCTGAAGCAAATTGAGCGATTACCTATCATCCCTAAAACTAGTAAGAATCACCCGAATTCACAATCTCCCAGTGATCGCGAAATATTCACTGACATCACCCCAACGTAAAAAAGTAGAAAAAACCACTTAAGTACTATCGCACTCACTTGTTCCTTTTCCATAACTTTATTGAAAGCTTTCCTTAACAATGCAGTATGCTCCTGGCGTAACTCTTTCTTTTGCGCTGCTTTCACGCATGCATCACAGTAGAGATTTAGTGAATTCTCGTCTGCTCCGATGGCACGCCAAACCGGTGTAAAATCAGTACCACATTCTTCACATAGATAAGGCCTCTCTGTGACACGTCTGAAATCATTGTTTTATTAGAAATTCTTCGTAAAATGACTAGACTGATAAAATTTTAATTTTGAGTGATCCTAGACATTAGTCAGTGATCACTGCTTGTTTACTCTTTTTTGCTACAGTTGACAACAGATTTACTTTTCCGTTAAGCAGTCTAACCTATATTATATCAGTTTTATCACGTTTGAAAATGCGAAAATATGTGCAGATAACTGCTAAATCTGTTATTACCAGTATCATTCCTTAAAGTTTGTTCAGAAAAAGTAACATACTTGATAGCTACTTTATCCTTCAGCAACCTTTGCACAGCAATATCTAAACCCAGATACATTAGAAAATCTGGTTGATTGCCATTGGGGATAAAATGCATGTCCGGAGGTGGAGGCCGCGGTGGAGGAATCTGAAACTAGACAAATTTAAACAATTTTTAAAAAATATGTGAAAAATTCAATTAGAAAGAAAGTAAATGAATGAGAAGGAAATGATTGAAATTTTTTAACAGCCGTAAAGAAAATCCCTATAAAATGAATCAAAATTCTTTTAAAAACTAAAAAACACATAGTAAAGTCTGACTTGCAGTAATTGTTGCTCCAACTGTCTTCGTAGCGCAAGTTTAGCAGCGGCAGCTCTTTGCGCAGCGGTTTCTTTAACAGTTAATGCCGCTGCAGCATTACTTCGTGAATGATGATGTTGCTGCTGTTGTTGCTGATGTTGCGAGAGTAATGCAGCGGTTGCTAAAGCTGCTGCGTGTTGAGTCAGACGGCCTAAAACTACTAGTCTGATGTGGTAAGGTTTCAGGAAATTAAACTACCCAACACTGAATATAATTTTATTGCGTGGCTGAAGCAAAAGACTTTCAAAATCGTGCACCGTTGAATCTCTCAATTCATCATTCCTTCCGATGAATTCATACTCTCATCTTCATGAAAAATCTAAGAAGCTTCGTCTATAATACAAGACGTTCAACACAATTTTCATGAATCAATAAATTTTTTTGTTGCTCTAATTAATAATGATGCGAAGTTTTGGATGCAAACTGGAATAAGCAATAACTTTGTCAGCGATCAGGAGAAACAAAATATAAAAAGCTGACCGTTATTAGCTTGTGCTTGCTGTTGAGCTTGTTGGAGTAACGCTTGAGCTGCTGCTGTATTCAATAGGCCACTTTTAGCTGCATTTTGTAATAGCTGCTGCTGCTGTGGTGTTAAATTCAAATTCATCAGCGCAGCAGCAGCAGATGCAGCGGATGCAACTGCACGTGACGATGCGTTAGAAGTTGATGCTACAAATTCTATCGAAAACACATATGTCAAAGTACCGCAATTTAGATTAAATCTCTCTAAGTCACTTAATTTAAAAAGTCGACTTTTATTTTTCTTTCACAAACTGTACGATACAAGGAACTGTTACGCCTAATGCACAATGCTTACACTACAGCTGTATTCAGTAACTCAACTGAAACATCCTAGAATTATTGCTTAACTTTCCAACCTTCCAACAATCAACATCATTTAAAAGTACACAAAAGTGATTCGGCCATTCCCGGAAAGGAAATAAAAAATTAAACTGCCACCAGAACTCAAAAAAACTGCGGCAAACTGCAAAGCATAAATTTTGATGTTTAAACGAAACAATTGTGTGCCAACCTCTAGAATGACTATTAGATGCAGATCGGTTCTGTACAGTAGCGACTGGTGGTTTATATGCATGACCATTACCATTCTGAGCAACATTAGCCGTCAGTTTCCGAATATTTGCTTCTTGTATCTATAAAAATCAATACGGGTCTTCAGCAATCTGCCAACAAAACCAAATGTTTTAAATGCATTTTGGCCACCCACTCAAATATAAGAAATGCTAGGCCAAATTAATCGAAATCATCTTCAATCGATGGCCTATACTCCGAATCAGCCTTCTGGAACATATTCCCAGCTTATACATCGCTCTGCCAAATGATGATAGCCGAATTTGTTTCTTTTAGTTTCTTTTTTATATTTTGACCCTTTTAAAATGCCTCCTAAGATATTATTTTGCATATTGATACCACAAGATTTATGTTTTTACAATTTATAAGATCACTTGTATGTATCCCACTAGATTTTACGAAAAATCTCAAAAAGCTCACGACTGAAACATCACCAGTTTCCAAAAGCATCAAAATGAAAATCATCAGTATATTGAATATACATTACATCAATAACTAGGTGGGTACGACCTACTTAGCAACTTGAACCCACCGTCAAAACTATTAGCAACAATATTATTGCCTTTATCATCACAATTATAACTTTATCTTTCACAACATTATCAATGAGAAGCTGATAAAAAACCTGTTTCACGGAATTCTGTTGACTTATGCGTAACTTTTTGAGCATGAAAAGTTTTGCTTCCTCTCTTCTTAAATCAGCTTCCAGAGTTTTAATCATCATTTCCCGCTCCCTCTTTTGCTCATCTCTTTGTTCACGATGCAAAGTCTGTAATCATGAAGTTTTAAAGTGACATTATCTTTTTCGTCTCTCCACAACATTATAACAAAACCCGAGAACGGAACCACTTTAATTCCAAATCTAAAAAATCATACGACCACTTGATCTAACAAATAGAAAATGAAACTTGGTATTCAGTCAACCCTAAACCAGTTTCCCCTTTAACTTCATTTCAGATTTAACATCGTTGAGACATGTGAGAAAGCTACTAACTCGATCAAAAACCTTTTTGACTTGTTCAAATTCTGTATCATTCAGACTCGACAATTCGGATTCATCGCTCATCAACAGCACCTCATCATTTTCAACTTTAATTCCGAATTTACAGTCAGTCTGGTCCAAAGTCCGACCTTCTGCATAACGCTTTTTCTTCACAAGTGGCTCATCTTCATCGTTTTCAGCTCCAGAAATGTAACCCTCACCCTGTAATCATAACAAATTTTTACTTAATCAGAGTTGCGAGCAAATTAAAGACATCAGAAACGAAGCTTAGTTCCCTTTGTATGTCTCTAATTTGCAAAGTGTATGTTCATAAAAATATCTTCATATCTTCGGTAGCCTTAAATTGCAGTCTTTTTTTCCTCATTCTTCTCTTCACATCCAAATAATCTGAGGATGCTTACACTGTGCGATGCTACACCGTCCATCACCGGTGTTAACGTCTCCTTCAACTTGATGCGTTCCGCAGCTTTCAACGCGCATGCACGTGTACTCCGACGTAAAGATGACGGTGACATATCACCATCACTAGCCGCTGGTGTCTTCGTAGCCGCCGAATCTCCGCTTCCACCTTGACCAATGTCAGCCGAAGTTGACTCATGACATACTCCATTCTAAACAAGGAACAAAAAGCATTTTCGCGCTTCGAAATTTTCAAAGAATTCTATTATGATTTGTCGAGATTGAACTTTGATTAATACAGTTAACTGAGAATCACGATGAAATTCAGGTATCGTAGGGAATGATAAAAAGTATCACAAAATAATTTTCGAAATAAGAATATTTAACTTCTATTAACATTTTGTTTAAAAACTCCGCCGTATGGGACGCTCCCGTTCTAGTTGTTTAGTAGTTTACGAACAAGTGGTTCTACAGTAACATTACCACGACCTCGATTTCTTGGTCTAGACCATTTATCTTCAAAATTAAGTATAATTCAGTGATCTCAACTCCTTTCGCAACACTGCTTCGAAGTAAAACTTGGAAACGATTTTATTTTTTATTTAAGTTGAGCGGTGTCCTGATTTCGTAGTCAAAAAAATATTTCGAATTAATAACGAACCTCTTCAAAACCATTGAAGGTTTCTACTTCCAAAGCATGCATTTCAACCGCACCATTTACACCTTTAGATGTACTTTCCGTAGTTGAGCGATGTTCTGATTTCGTAGCCATATTCCGGATGTACTAATGAATCGTTTTGTGCATCACCAACTATAATGATTAAACGAAATACTGATTTAGAAATACTGCCACGACAGTTGGTTCGGCTAACCGCTAAATGGCACAGTTCCAGCAATTCCAAGATTTCCCTCAATCACCGGAGAAAAATTTAGGGAAATCATTTAAAAGAACACTTGAAGAAGATACGAAAGGATTCAAACATTCAAAGAACACAGGAGATTTGAGAAAAAAAGCATCCATAATATATGCCAAAGCAAAGACTTCGCATCAATCCTAAAATCTACTGCAAATCGTACCTTTCAATAATGAGAAAGGAACCCAAAAAGAACACATGAATTGCTTCGGAAAAAATCGATTAGAGAGGGAGAGGAAATAACAGAGAATTATGAAACAATGGACTATCATCACAGTACCAGCCATGTTTATCGGAAATAACAAGATACCTCAATGAAAACTCACACCAATACATCATATTACAGCAATCACATTCGCGATGAATTCCCCCCAAATATGGAATTCGCAGGGATAGACCTAAGTGACGGCTAGAACAACGTCCATCCAGAGAAAAGGTAAGGCAAAGTATTGGAAGTACGTCCGATGACCGGTCGGATCCGTAAACTGAACGAACAGGTGAAGTCACTGGAAATATGTACGTTCTGAGACAAAATGCACAAGCCTGTTGGAAAGTCCTGGTAAATAAATTTAATGAGTGCATACATATACACACATACACGCAGACATGCAGACAGACTACATACACAGACAGACACACACGCATACACTCGCAGAGTTCGCGTTTCGTCGATAATTTATGAACGCACCGCAAGCGCACACCGCCGACGATATGGAACAAAAATCGATATGCGAAACGCTGCCTGCAAAAAGGTTTGACGAGTCATCACGTGTTTGCCTGTGTATGTGCATGTGTGTGAGTGTCTGTGTCTGCTTGTGTATGTCATGCGTATGTGTGTCATGTTGCTGATGTGTGCTACTGCCACTGCCGCTACAAGCTCAGCTTTGCACCGGAACTTATTACCCAAGGAAAAGTGGAAGAGCCCAAAAAGTTGCGTGCGGAAATCGTTTCAGCCGAAGTGTCTGTGTCACCATTTCTGTCCCACATCTACTGCTGTCATCCTTCACACCTTCCTAGGTGCTGTCATCCTCCACACCTTCCTAGGATCTCGCCAAATGCATCTCTGTGACAGACATTCAGCGATAGTTTTGCAAATTTTCACATACAGAATGATATATTGCAAAGTTGGAAAAAGACTTATTAAGGTAGCTTGCAAGACAGGAACTACCGGGAAGAGAGCACTCGAGGAATAGTATTGATGGCAATAAAGAGGGACTGAGCTGGATGACAATGATTCGGCAGTGCCGAATGACATTGGCAGGTATCATGTAGGATGAACTGTGGGATGTCAAGGGTCATTTCATCTGCAATTAGTCGGGAAGGTTTTTTTGTATTTCACTGTTTGAAGAGAGAAAAGGGAAAGGGAAAACTGAAGCAGAACTTTCTGATTAAACAGATGATGTGGTGAGGGTAGGAGACAAGTAATGAAGTGAAGGGATTCAGAGTAGAGAGATGACAGATTTGTGATAAGTGAGAGTGAGCAATGTAAATGACCTACGGGTAACCTTTGGCTGCTCATTAGGAATTGGCTGGAAAGAAAAGAAAATGGCATTCATGTAGTTCCCACCTATACATCAGTCTCGGTCTCGAAGACTGTACTGGACTCAGTGCACTCCACACCGCCACTTGGTCACTGGACAGATTTCTGAGACGGCGACACACCAACGGTACATTGCTAAACGCTTCTTACCGTGGAATAACAAGAATCTGCTGAGTAATATCAACAACCATTGAAGGAACGAACCATTAAGTTTACTTCCGTATACGTGATCCGTCTTCATCCTCCCGATCGGCTACTGCGATGGAACAGAGGAAATCCGCCGCGAAACGATCAATTGGGAACGTTCACCTGCTCATTCCCTATCTCTCCTACTGTCCAGCGGTGGTTCAGCCGAGTGATCGATTCGAGCTACGAACTCTCAGAGATAGTAACCAACCGAATTTACATATATGCAAATGACGGACAAGTAATAGTCGGTCAGAGCATAAATACAAAGGAACTGTGAGATGTGAGGCTGAGATGAAAGGTGAAGGTAGTTCGAGAGCGACTGCTTTATGAAGGGATGCTGGTAGTGATGATCGGTGCTGGGAGTCATACAACTACTGCACACATACACGAATAATATCCACTATTTAAAGTACCTTTGTTCTTTTCTTTTTCCTTCCAAGCCCTCCAAATGAACAGGACTCCCTACGCCCCATGCAGCAGTCCTTAGACCACAGTTGCAACCTAAGCTCTCAGCTCTGTCATCTTTCCATTAATATAATCACGAGGAGGTCACACCGGGTTGCATGGATAAACGCTTCCTTTCATCGTGTCGTCCGGCCTCCCACGTTCCGCATCTCTCCTGATACGGCCCGACAGTTACACGACGATCTGGCGGATGCGCTTAATCTCTGCCCCGTAATCTATTGATTTTAAGTTTGGGATAAGTCGCTTCCTGAAGCGCAGCTGTACATAGCTTAAAAGTGAGTTGGTGAGAGCGCACTGAGAAGTCAACTGATAGTATGAAAACGTGGGATGTTACGTAGTAGTTATACATAATCTGAAGAATATAAAAACTCCGGAAAGTCGGAAATCACTACAGGTAGAACTGAAGCCGGAAAATTACGAGTACAGGATAAGTTTCCGTTTATGTTTACAATACAGGTGTGATGATTTCAACAGTGACAGTCGTCAGTCACATGCCAGAGTGATCCACGTTGCAAGGGGACAGGCACAACACAAGTGTTCTCGACAAGAGACCCCCTTGAAGAAACCTCCGAAAAATTCAAACATTTTGCACTACAAAGATACGTGGGTGCTAAATGAAGAAACGTGGATGATGGTACTTGGAAAAGACCAACCGTAACAAAGGGGAATGTGAAGTAAGAAGCAGCGAAACATTGTGACCTGTGCCCATTCGTAGGGATATCCAACTAGTGATCGGTAGTGAATGACCTCTACATTGCTAGGTGTGGACAACATGAACGGTCTGCTATCCCTAATCATGCTCCCACTACTATTAATTAATTAATAAATACAGCATTACCAATCAATATTACTGGTAAATCAATGCAGAAATAGAAATGCTATGCCTTCGTCGTAATTCCAACGCATTGGTATTGCCAGTAATATTACGACCGACTGGTCGCCGAAAAATTCATCATCATAAAGATGTTTTATAGCCAAAGTACCAGAGGTGTCCTGCAACTTCAGAAGCTGAGAGCACCTTACTTCTACGAACGTGCACGCCAAGCCACTCGTCTTTCCTCTTCTCCTTTGCTAGGTCTGTCACCGTCCATGTTTGTCTGCTTAAACTCTCAATTTCGTACATCAACCAATCTTGCCAAATTCGCTGAAACAAACAACTGTCCGTCTATCGGTATGTGTGCGGACAAAAGACAGGTGGGAAAGTACGCACTGGCAGTGGTTGTAGTAATTGAGGTAAGATGACCGGTCGTGCTCGATGTATGTCAGTGTGTGTGTGTGTGCAGCTTAACTAACTAACTAACCGGCACAATTCAACATCACTGAACAAATAAATACAGCGAGCAACAGGGACCAATGAACTGAGGAAGCGAGGAAGGAAGCCTCAAACGACTGTCGTGGCCCTGCTCGCACTCATCCCTCATTCACCAGGTTGCTGATTTGTGTGCATACATGGACACACAGCTCCTTTCTAAGTAGATAATCAACCATCTCTGAATCATGAATCATCCATCCTTCCATCCCTCCTTAATCAACAGTAAGACAGAGGTCAGGCTCACCACGTGGGATCCGTGTGACATTTGTCGAGTGGATGTCAAACGGAAACGTTGCGTAGAGTCGCCATGCGAGGTCATCACTGGAATACCAAGCTGGCAGAGGTGTCATCGGAACGTTCTTTTTTGCTCCTTTTCCACTTACGGCCAGTTGGTCTGAACTTGTGCTTGTCCGAAAATGACAGACATGAGAATTTGAGAGAGTCAGAAAAGAATAAAAAGGGTCAAAAAGCATTCCCACGCCAGTCTTCAAAGAGATCTGATTGCACCGCTTTGCTACCAACGGTTCGCAGGGTACTCCGAATCTGATTTTGAGTTTCTCCAACAAATTATGGCATTCTGGTCAATAAGTGGAGCGGTGAGAATGTTTGGATGACTTTTTGTTCACAACTTTTCCTGCAGAACATCACGTACTGAGGCAGAGGTGAACGCTGAACTACCTGCTTCATCTCCAGTAACCGTGCAATGCGCAACGTGTACGAAGACCGGCATTATCAGTAATTCTCTTCAATACACTACGTGACTACTCACTCATGCAAACATGCAATAAACGGGTTGTTGTCAAAAACAATGCAAGAACCGATGGTGCTGTAAAGAACAGAGATATATGTGTTTAATAGTAATATAATATAAATACTAATTTGTCTCGATCGTGAGCGGTCGTTTCCCCGACGACAGACCTTAGCGACGAGTCGGTCGGGTAAATCTAGTAGTCGCATAAATGCTAAGGCGTTCTCCATGGATGACGCATATGGACAATACCTGGTATATGCGGATCATTAGCAAGGGTTTCTCGCTTATGGACGACGCACAGAACCCTGA
>JABVXS010000066.1:0-63441 GCA_013365335.1 Madathamugadia hiepei
GCGATACTTCTTGCCCATTTCATAGGCCATTGTCGGAGATTGTTGAGCCAAGGTATTTGAATCTGTTGCATCTCATTCTTCTTGCGACTATTTTTGCCCGACCGACCCGTCGCAAGTGTGTCTTATCAATATTTCTCAATGATCTATCAAAAACGTACACGACATCCTGGTTGTTGTCTCCTGCCTTGTTTTAATTTTTTGTTATTTTTCTTTGGCCCACTGACGGTGTCGAATGCTTCCATCAGGGTATTCCATGACAGCGAGGTCTATCCCAAGATTAAACAAATGTATTCATGGAACAGTATGAACCTGTTAGCCTTTAAGAAACTGTCCTGGAACGAAAACATCCTTCGCTCCAAACCCAAATCTCCTAACCCTGCATGGTCATCCATCTAAGAGAACGTCACTCAAGCAAACCTTTCGCTGTCGTTATTCAAGTTTGCTAGCCATGACAGATGAACCTCAAACGTAAAGAGAGCGTCAAAAGTGAGAGCTGTTGCGACTTTTTTCTTCTTTCGCAACAACAAAGGTTCTCTTTGCTTCCTTTATTTGAAACGTTGTTAAGGAACTAATAGTTTTCCAAGCAGTTGAGTGTGAGGTTGGTAATATTGCCGAACCGTAGGTTATGAATAGCAGGAGGTAGTCGGAGATTGTTAAGTCGCGGAAGTAGTATGCCTGCAATCGACAGACCGTAGAAGCCATCGAATGATTTTATCTGAACAAACAGTGGTATTTATAGTTCTTTGAAACAATTTTGACTTGTGAAGAGAGAAAGTTTTTTTAATTAGTATGGTAAAGCTTATATGCTGTGAATAGTTATGATTTGTAAAGCGAAAAAGTAATTCAAGATTGCAATGATTACAAAACGATAAGGCTATATGATGTAATCAGCTATGTTGATGGAGGAAAAGCTGATGTTGCCGACACTTATAGTATGTAAACAATTATGATTAGTGTGAATTAAATGACTAATGTATCGAAAACTTAAGTACCCATCAAATAATATCATTGTAGTTTTTCTCGTGAAATTTTGTTTTCACAACAAAAGCAGTTCTGTGCACGCTGTGACTAACTTGAAAACTTTACTACGTAGGTTCGCCGATTTACTTTCAGGTACCTCTATGTTTCCATACATGGATGGAATCAACAAATCGACAAATCTTCATTCGTGAAGCCAAGCCACGACGATAACGACGACAAACAAACGGTCAGGTTTTTCAGATAAATTCGCTTGCATGAGAATTTTAATTAACCACTTAGCACGGTAACGATCTGATGGTTAAGTGATGTTATGCATGCTCTCCGGAGCTATCAAAAAATGACCATCAAGTTTATTAATCGAAAAAAGGGACATAGATCCAGTACTCATCTAGTTTCACCTTTTTCCTGTGTACCTCAGGTATATCTTTTCAACCAAATTCACTCCATATGTTATTATCCACAAACTTCCACTGTTACTTACAAATTTTACAAAAAATATATTAGTGAATCTGGTGTAACTTACAGTAAGCCAGTGAAGCAGCTTTGTGGTTAGACGTCAAACATTTTCGTGATTGTATAATTTAGTGTCACCTGCATAACTAATGCAGTATTTCTGAGTGAGCACCTTCCCGAACTCATCACATTATTCCACACTATTCCTGCAACTATTACTTTGTTGTATCAAGCACATAGCAATTTGGTTTCTCTTATCGTGTCCTTCTTTTGGAGCACAGATTCATAAGTCTCGACAATTTCAGATTTCTTACTCTTTGATTGTTCGCTTTTATACTGAATAACCTCTCTGACAAGCATAGCATCAATCTTCATTAATTTGGCGTAAAAGGTAAGGCATTACTTTACTTCACCTGCACGGCCTTTCACTATTGATCACATTTTTTCGCGCAAAGAACAAAACTAGTCGGTCATCGGATCATCCTTTATCCCCCGGATTGCGAACATTTTCGACTTCTCCACAGACCGGTTTCTATCATCTGTTCCCGCATTACAGAAATTGATCATTCTTCCCTACATTTCAAACAGCTGATTCAAGCATTGCGCTCCATATTTTCATTATTAAATAGAGTCGTTTGATTCAAGAACGGCATTTGCAATTTCAGAAACAAATTTAATTGTTTCTGAAATTTCCTGTTTCTCTTTTCTTTCTTTCTTTACATTTCAAACAGCTGATTTACTCATCCTTAACTAATCCTACTACTATATGTTGTAGCCTGAAATACCTTGTGGAATGTTGCTCTTATAAACCTGATTTCTTCATTTTCTTTTTCATAAAATATGTTTTCTTCTTTTCTTGTTAAAAACTTTCTTCAAAACTTTCTTCAAGTGAGAAGCAATTCAGAAAATCATCAAAGCTTCGAACCTAATAATATTTCAACCCTCCATTTTTCATTTAACTCGCCAATCGAATGTAAGGTGGAGGTTACTCATCCTTAACTAATCCATTCATTCAGCGATCGCAAGACACTTACTTCGGTAAATTCATCCCACAAGTTGCTCTTTCGATCAACAATTTTTAAAATGAGTGTAAAATGATTTGAAGGAGCTGAAAACTGCATAAAGACGCGTATGAATTCAAACATTTTACTTCACTCCCGGAATCATCGGAGTGCGCTAGGAAATATTAAAATTATTGTTGAAGTTATTCAACATTATTGAACTCCTCATCGCAGTAGCCCTCTTTGCAATGCAATTCCTTCTGTGCAGTAATACTTGAACTTTGTTGAATTAGACTTAGTTTAGAAATGAATAAGAGAGACCAGATACGTTGTTCATTGCTTTCATGTTCTGCAAGTGATTGAATGATCAAAATCATTTATGCAAACTTATTTTTTCGCTTTTTCTTGCTCTTTGTTTACTTTCCGCACTTATAAATTTTGCTTCAAAAGATTTGAGATCACTGTGACACACAGTTCTACAGTAAGACTTAAGCAGTATGCAAACTTCGTAATTTGTCGAAAAAAACAGACCTTTCCAAAGAATGAGGCGTGTGAAGGAGCATAGTTGAGGTATATGGAACTGACACGATGTGAATTGTCTGACCATCACTCAAATTTGGCAAACATCCCGAAGAGTTTTATTTGCTAATCACTTGGAGCACTAAAAAAGCTAATAGTTTATTCAATTTTTATTAAATTGCTTATTTTCATTCTTACGCGCCTACGTCAGTTTGCAATGAATTTGTTGCATATGTCAAATGAAATTCAAATAATCCAGAAATGGTGCAAATTTGGTACATGGAACCATATCCGTACGGCGATCCTCGTTTACCACATCATTTGTTTCCACCGAAAAAAATCAATCCCGACGAGTTGACGAAGCGAACTGGGACAATTTACTTCAAAGTTATTTTTGAAATTGCGTTTCATAATTTCTTGCAGAAATTCTAATTGATGACCTCTTGTCAAAGTTATAGCCTTTCATTTCACATATTGCAGAAATAATGTTTCATTTCTAGGAACCGTTATTAAGATTAATTGTATTGAGATATCATCCATTGAATCAATTTGGATGTAGCAAATTACAATCAGTCTTCTGAAGGTTGACACAACGGATCAGGTGGCGATGACAAAACGGATCGCTCTGCTCAAAATGGCAAGGAAATTGACAAAAGAAGACATCTACACGCTGAACACGGAAGAATTCGAGGATGAGGTTGTACTTTTCTGTAATAAAATGAAAATAAGTTTAGGAAAAAGTAATGTGATTTTTGTTCACTTAATGGAGATTGGATTTCTATGCACAAATTTAAGTTTAAATTGAAAAATCTTCAAGTAATTTCGTACTTATTAAGAACTTCCCAGTTATCCACTGGAACCAAAGAACAGTCATCTATAGTTGGGCGTAAAGCATAACTTGGCAAGACCGGACTTGTGAACTTCGTCTTTCTCTTATAGATTCAACAGCTATTTGAAGAAACTGAACTGAGCAGTGAGATGGCTTTGCTTATCATAGAAGGTTCCGCATACTACGACATCGAAGATGACTGCGGCAAATGGTTGCGGGTCTTATGCGAGTATGGTGACTTGTTGATAATCCCAGCTGAGAAACTTTATAGGTTCACAACAACAACTGAGGTATTTTTTGAATTTGCTTTATACTTCATTTCCCATTTCATTGTGTCATTGGATTTTCTGTATATTTTCCATATACTTACTGATAATGATAACACTCTTCACTGCCATCTCTATTCGTATTAAAATTTTCAACTAAAACTCCTTCCATAAGAGAGAGTCTTCCTGAGTTACAACGGATCTATTGCAGTGGTATAAAAGCACGAAAGTATGGATAAGTACGACCAGTTAAATTATATTTACATCATTTTTCTGTCAGTTGGATAAATGCAACTATTCTGCCGATTTTTCAGAATTTCGTCAAAATCCGTCGCTTCTTCAAGGCTGATAAATGATGAACAACTTAATGTTCCTCTATCTTTCATCCGCGATTAATTGTTCGATAGTACGAATCATCCCTTCTAAATCCTTGATATTTATTACTAAAATACCTCCCAAAACGAAACCGAATTCAAGGGTCTCTCCTGAACTGTCAAAATTTAGCTTTACAAAGACGCTTATGGAATTAGACAAACTGACTATTTGGTTTTCATCAAAAACGTAGACATGTGATTCAGATTTGCAGTTTTCTTTCCCTTTCATTTCCTACATCATTAGCAGATATACTGGAATTTTGCAACACATTTCAACACCAGCAAAACCCACGAATCCTCAGAGCAAACCACCAAACTGAATCACAAGAATGATTAGATTCATTTCTGATAAATTGGATTGTTAGCTTTTGAAACTCAACGTTTCGCTTCACTTCATCGGTTGCCATAATCAGCTTTTGCTTAGAAACAATTAAAGACAGATGCATGGAAACAAAAAGTCTCTGTACTGTAAAACCGATGGTGTCAATAATTGAAACCTCACCATTTTTTAAATTTGCAACTGAAAAAAAGGAAGAGAAAATAAACATGGTGGAAGCACTTCAACACCAGCAAGACCCACGAATCCTAAGCAAACCACCAAACTGAATCACAAGAATGATTAAACGTCCTCGCTATTCTACAATCTGTCATGTTGAAGTGAGTTTTGTAAGTATTTGAAAAATAACTTACTTCAGAAATATCAAAGCAAAAAGGGTTCGGACACCATACAAAGTGAAGTTAAAAAGCAAGAAAGTCGCCAACTGCTGTAAACAAATTGATGTGGCAGGTACGAAGAAGACGGATTCCATTTAATACGAATTTTTTTAAAATTGAATTCAAAAAAGCCGAAACTAGAAATACGATAAAGTCATGAGAGCGAGTCAAACAAGTCTCCCGAAGTTTATTTATGAGTTCCAAACTTCACCTCGATAAAGCTACAAGTTTAATTCTTCTTGATTCCTTTAAAAGCATCCATCACCGAAGTTTCCCAGAAATTTATCATCCGCAACCTTTTGATTCATTCTTTTCTTCCGATAGAGAAAAACGTTGGAACTGCATGTGTGTAAATTTGAATATTCTTTTCAAATAGATAGATTTGTGTAATAAATTACTTGGCAATAGACTTTAATTCCTACAAACTGTATCCTAACTCCTTTTGTTTCCAAAAATTCCGCAAAATTTCACAAAACTACTGCCATCTACCAACTTTAGAACAGGTTATGCAACTCGCAATGTTGGTTTCAAAGTTAGTTTGAACTCGGAATTTGCAGCAATAATGTTTATGTACAAAGAAAGTATAAGTAGCAAAAAAAATTCGTTTAATTTTTGAGTTGTAACTGAATTGTTTAGCATAATGGCCACCTAAATAAAAAACAAACATGAAAATAGTGGTGCATAGAAGACCCTAATTATTCAAGAAAGAACAAACCCTGGAAAAATACACATGCACTGAAGTTAATTAGGGAAGCTGCGAATATCAAAATCAGGCAGAAATATCAAAATGAAGCGTTTCTAATGGCATCGGACGGCAAATCAATTCGTAACAAAAGTACTTTCATCGCTTCATCGCTTGTTAGCATAAGATTATGATGCTGTAACTGATGGAAACACTCTTCGGCCTCCCCCACACTGTCTACGTTTATTATGGATACTATCTAAAATGCATGAGCGGCAACCACCATGTCGTATCAAAGTAAAGATTCTAAAAAAAAAAACTAGCGATTCTACCAAGCTAAACTGATAAACAAGATACCTGATATAACCTCGCACATTTCTCACGCACCACCCAACCAGCAATGTTCGTCAGGTAAGAGCTCAAACAACGGAAATCTTTGTCAAGTTGCAAACCACCAAGTCGATTATAAACATTTTTCATTATAACACGCTCGAACTGCACAGAAACTTCAGCACAAACTGCTACCAGCAATTCCTTCAAATATCATTTACATAAATAATTTTCAAAAAACCATACAAAGGATTTCTAACTTTCCTAACAACCAAGGAAAGTCACAGCTCCACCGTAATATTTACTAAAAAGCTACCTGGTAATTAACAGGAACTAGTAACGGCTCAAAAGTTGCTAACTGGCGATCAAGTAATGCAATGAAATTATCCATAAACGGATCTTCTGCTTCAAAAATAGCGAATTCACCTTCAGATGGCGTATGAGCAACACTCATATACAGCTCCATACTAAATGAACTTGAGCTTGTTTTCATCATCCTACTCTTCTTAAACAATCTTTGAAATACAAGAAAAAAAAATAACAACGTTAATTTCTGCCAAGCTATATGATCAGTTCACTCGATAAGTTCCTTGAACCGATAACTGCAATGTTTTCACATAGTAAGAAAATAGAATAAAAGTACGCGGGCTTCAATTTAGGTCGAAATGCAGCAGCGCACAGTTTACTGACGCCAACGTTTGCAAAGCTATCAAATTTCCGCACTAAGTCGTCCAGCTGACTGATCGCATTCTCCAACTTGCCCTTCTCGAGTTCACTTACCTAAAAAAAGTCACGAAAAAAAGAGTAAAATACGTAACTTCTGCAGCCAACTAGCACTAGCTAAATTTTGTACAAAGTGTTCAATTTATCTGCACACACAACCGCAGCTCATATAAACATACCCACCAGAGTTCAAATCACGGTTCTCAACCTGGGATTCACGACCCCCAGAGGGGTCGATTGAGCCTCCATCGGGATAGCCTGTTGGCCACCTAGGTTGAGAACCGCTGGTTCAAGTCCTTTCTTTCCTCTTATTTTCTACAAGAAAATTGGAAATATAGGTTTCAAAAAGAACCAGAAACATAAAGTGGTAGGTTAAAATGTTAAGGACGACGGATTGAGTAAAGCATACAAAAACAGCGTACCTCAGTCAGGTGTTTCTCAAAATCTTCCATTAATCCTTTTTTCAATGTTTTCGTACAATCAGCAGACGCACGAATGTTATTTAACACAGTTATGAAAATCTAGAAAAGGATAAAACATTCAGACGGTTACTACTGAAGTTTTGTTGTATTTTGTGATTATGAACTAATTTCCCATGTCCAGGTCTCATCATATACAAAAATTTTTAGGCCCTAATTTTTCCATCCAAACAAAACCAGCCCAATTCAAACTTGTCAATCCCTTCCTCAAAACATATAATAAATAATTCTAAGTATATTACAGCACAGTTGAGAAATATATTTTCCATTTCATTTAAAAATGAACAAATGATGAGATTCCAATGCTGCAGCAAAATTCATTAATGCTCACTTCTTTCAATTTCTCGAGTCCAGAATCTGCAACTATTTTTCCATGTTGTATAACATTGTATGCCGTTTGTGCCGTTTGATATGCTTCGGCAGTCCAACCTGCGCCCGGGTAGCCACTCTAAACACCACATCTGATTAAAATCCATTGTTGAAAAAGAAGAGTTAGAATAAAGCAGGAAAAACTTTAATAATACTCGCCTTGATACCCTGGAATAAATGTTTCAGAAAATCTGCTTCTAATGCACTCACACCATTATTTAAAACAGCACATGTGCAATCCACTGATGACGAACTGAGAGAACGTCTTACACATTTGCGGACAATGAAAAACACGTCATCAAGCATAGAACTGAAATTTTTTAAGGCTAAAATCTTTTTTAATTTTAATAATGATGATGAAAATGCAACTACACCCATTTTTATAGCGCTAAATAAGAAGAAACTTGACAAATGAGTTAGTTCGGTACCTTGTCAAGCTACCGACTTCTTTCAAATCCATAGTTATTGCCTTAGCAACCGATTCCGTCATATAAAATTGTTCCATGAGAACATACTGACCCAACAGTTCCTAGTATTTGAAAGATTTTGAAATGGTTCAACAGTCCACGCGTTGTAAAATATTTATTTCCATGCAATTTTAAAAAAAATTAAAGGATAGCTTGGACATGATCAGATCAATCAGTGTCATAAATACCTGCATTCTAGTTCCCAGAACTGATCGTAGAACTAAATCATCCATTTTGCTATTTCTTTCTTGCTTCTGTTTTGCCTTGGCTTCTTCCGACAGCCGTTTATTTTCATCGTTCAAAGAATCCTCATCCAATCCCTTTTGCTAAAAAAAAATACCATCACAAAGTTCATTGAAATGAATTTTTTCTATAAACAAAAATTATACATATACATAATCCTCATTTCCTCTTAAAACATCGGGTGGTAATATTACCACAGTTTTAAAATAACTTATCCAAATTCATAATCATCACACCTGCTCATCAGTTTTCATGTTTGCGGCATTCAGTCGCCTCCTCAGATACCGCCAATAAAGGTGGGTTCTAGTGTGCATTAGCGTTACCTCCGACAATAACACATCCAATTCTAAAGCGTCGATTTTGTCTAAAAAATTGCTATGACTGTTAGTGAAAAAAAGTTCAAAAAAAGAAAATATTAGTTACTTATTGCCTTTTTATCGGCGCTGCAGGAACTCAGTTCTCTTAATTAAGCATTACACAGTCAATTGATTCGCAGAAATATTCATCCCAACCACTTAATTGTTCCCAATGTAAACGACTTTCTGAAAAGGGTATTTTGGAGACTGTCAAGATAAGTCTTAATAACATATTAACCTGAGGAATATCTGTCCGAGTTTCTTGTTATTTTCTCAACCATTTTCACTTTGCTATCAAACTGTCTGTTTCTGATGAAAGCATCGACGATCCGTTCACCGTCTTTGTCACACTGCTTCTAAAAAAGATCCATCCATTTAACTTTTCCAAGAAAAGCCCATCATAAATTTGAAAAATTAAATCAGAAAAGTAACTCATCAACCTGAAGTATTTCAATCAATGAAAGCAGCTTATCTGGGCTATATGATGAAATAATCAGTGGTTCGTACACCTGTATCTCACGAGCTATTCCTGAAATTCAATTAACCATTACAAAATGGTTCATCATAAACAACGTGAACACAACCAACTTTGAATTCACCTTCAAAAAGCAGTGTAAGTGTATCCGCATGCAGCACACTTAATCTCTTGTCATCGGTACCACCAGCCAGCATTACCTTCAAAAGAAAACTAAGATTTAAAATGGGAATGGAGGCAAGTACCCTTATGGGTGTTTTAAATGTGAAAACCGCAATAAAATCTTAATCTTAAACTCCTTTCATTAATGACGGTTCATATCCGGAACAGAACAGTAAAACAAACATTAAAAGACACAGCTAATAAACTTGAAACGGATAGAAATGTTTAAATTTTTATTCTACACAAAATATTAAAAAATTTATAAGCTCACTTTATAATTCCGTTCTGCAAACTGATGAATTTCAGTACAAATATAATTACCAATTCGTTCAATACCTTCTGTATGCTCATTCAGCAGTGGGAACAATTTGAAAAATCTCTGAATTGAAGCAACATCATTATCTTCAACAGCCTGAAAAAACTTGAGAATGAACATGAAAAAAGTGAAATTTGAAAAATAAATAAAGTAGTTTTAAACAAAATAATTACGGAAAAACTTTGATGCCAACATCTTATTTATGTTGCTCGACTAATGCAATTAAAATAAGTGTTGAAAACTCAGAAAATGACAATAAATTTACTTGATCGAAGCGTTTTTCGACTATTGATTTCATTTCATTGGCCGCTTCATGCAAGATTTCATAACTTTTACCCATCGACTGACTTACATCTGAAAACAAAAAACGATTAAGTTCAAAAACTGAAAAACGAACAAATTAAATGTAAAATATTTTGCGCTTATCCACCTTCTGCTTCCTTATGATCGTCCATTCGAAAAATGGTTGTGTCCAAAGTCAGAAATTTATGAATGAGTCTTGCAGACAATTCATAATCTTCTTGTTCTATCGCAGAACGTACACCGTCAGCACAAGTACGAAAATCCATTAAATCATTGACCCGCTGCAAGCATTCCACTATTCGGCCTTTCGCAATATCTAGTGCCAAGACCTAAAGCTGGATACGATACCACTCAAAAATAATCGCTGCCTAACAGAGAGAAAAAATTTAAGCAGACCTGAATTTCGTGACTGGAATTCGTAAACAAAAATTAGAAAAGACTTTAAAAAATTAATAAAATCTGTTATTTCTTCATCAACCCAAGCCCGAATGCTTTTTTAAACAATTACAAAGATGGAAAAAATACCTTGCTTGAAATATTGTCTGCTAAGCCAGAAATCATTTTCAGTTTACCAGCAAGTTGTTTCGTGTCGGACTCAGCCAAAGTCAACTGATTCTTGAGCCGTGTAACCGCCAAATTAAATCTTACAGAGATATCCGAACTCGCAGTACAGTCTTCTGGAGTAAAAACTAAATTATTTGGAAAGCTTTTTTTTTAGCAAAAGGTTAGCATCAAAAATACTACCTTCATTAGTTGAAGTATTAAGCAGCAGTTCATCCAAATTTTTAATCAGTGATGCTTCTTCTTCTTTTCGCGCCATCATTTGTTTCCTGCAAAGGAACATGTCGCACGTGGTTCTTCAGATCATCACGTGTAAGATTTAAAAGCTTAACAAATTACTTTTACCTCAAAATTGATAGTGTAGTATCAAAATCAAATTGGAATTCTTCTGAACGTTTTGGTTTTGACACCCGTAACCCGCTCGAAACAACAGCTAAAATAGGTTTCGCGTTGTGAACATTCAAATCCACTCTCAATCTACATTTTTCGTAGATCTTGAACTAATAAACTTGAATGCTTTTGCTTCATTGTACGTTTTTCAAATCACATTCCAATCGAACAACATTAAAAAGGGATCAAAGAAAGGACGTAGTGTCAATACTTCAGTACCACTAAAAATAAACTAGAATTTAAATACTTACAACCAAATGTCCTCATTTCGCTCCATTTGCTGCATGTTCCAACTGTGACTCCAGCTGCTGAATTCTGCGGAACAGCATTTTGGACATTTACTGACTGCATGATTGACAGACTTTTTAGTGTGAGAAAAATCTGAAAAAATAGGGAAATTATTACATATGCTTTCATCTTGCTTCGTTCTTACTAAAAACACTAAAACTCTTAAAGATGGATTTATTGTTTATTAACCGCAGAATCTGTGCAGAATACTTACATAATCATCAAGAAAATGATGAAAATATTCCACACAGCAATGAATACTCGAAAACTACGCAAAGATTGAAGGAAATCGCGCAAACGATCGGCAACTGACCGATCTTCACCTTCGATAATCACAAAAGAATCGAAGTGATTTGTTTTAGATCTGAGATGAATTCAAAAACAGTAAAGAAAAGAATGAAACTGTAGCAAAATAGACGAAATCTGAAAGGAAGCATATTTCGTGCAATTGCTTCAACATTTTGATTTTCATCCTGAACAGTTAAATCGACCCATTGCTGATATGCACATGCGTTATTCAAACAGTTAGAAACTCTTACAGTTTGAAATTTATAACAGTGAAAGCGTTCAGTAGTAATGTAGAGGAAATTATAAGTTCAGAGAGCATTTTTTACTCGTCCCAAAAACATTCCACCTTCTCAGCAACAAATCACGACCACTGCAAAAGATCACTAATTAAATAATTTCTGCCATTTCAGCTACGTTTATACCAGCTGCAGGAGCAACTGAAATCAGTTCATGGCTACTAAGTTTGAATCAAGCAAGTACAAAACACCTGCATTCCAGTTTGACTTGACTCAAATTTCGTTGCTCTCGACTGATGCTCGATGGGACTGAAATAAGCCTCTATTATCACAGTTACACTTTTTATCTCGAAGGTACCCCCAACACCCGTGGCGATATCGCTTAAACTGAGACCCTCTGGCAATGAACTTATATGCGAAATGGACCGGAATGAAACTAAACGACTCACGGCATTCCTTCCAAAGGACTGCCCTCCTCCCCATTACACGTCAAAAGAGTGCGAGATGATGATGACATTTCTGCAGACTTTTGAAAAAGAATATGAAGCAGTTGAATGTGAGCCGTTTCCCGCTACTGGATTGAACATTTGTGTCCCTTTTTGAAAAACTGAAATGTAGTTCCATGCCAAACAAGAAAACAATGTCCGTCAGCATATCTCTGCAGACATTTATTATAAACTTTAATTGGATGAAACTGCGTATATTACACTCTTATTTGTCCAAATAGTGGGTGTAAGGAGGACTGGAAGTTCACGGAAAAGATTTGAGAAATGGAAATCTCGCACAAATGTCCGCAGTGTTGATATATTTCAAATAGATGGCTGGCGTCCAACAAAAACAAATATGAAACTAACCAGTGTATATAGCTTCGCTATTTAGCGATCACAAGAGTCATATTGGCGCCGCAATATCGGAGTTAGGATGGGCTCCTGTCAAGATTACCAGGCGCCATAATGTCGGCTTTATGATATACTTTACCCGCCAACTGGTTAAGAAGGATGTGTTGCAATCTGATTGGCCCACGACAACGGATTCATGAGTATATAAGCAGTGAATATGCGTCCCTGAGCTCCTACGAACAGTATCAGACGAAGAAACCCCACCGGGTGGAATGTTCATCTCTACAAAGAAGAACAATATCATTTTCACACCAGCATCAGAGACGGTAGGACTGTACAAAGTGGGCCTAGAACAAGGACAGAAGGCGCCATTGTTCTTACATATAGCATATTGAAAACAAACATTTGAACTTTCTAAATGCTCAGTGGTAGCAGTTTTCCCATGAAGAAGTGACCGAATTGAGGCGTGGGGAAACAAGGGTCATCGGTGTGATAGCTAATCAGCAAATGCAACTTCCTGCTATGTGTTACCCTACCATCAAGTAAACGATCTCACGAGAGGTAACTTCACATCTTGCAATACACTAATTTAACTCTATGAGATATCTGCAAACTTAATTTGCTGAAAAATAAAAAATCTTTTGCTTCGGTGTTTTTCAGCTTTACAATCAAATTTACCTGAAAATTTGATAACTGTGAAGATAATCTTTCACCAACAGGAACTTAAATGTGAAAAAAGCATCGAACGTCAGACACTTGAATTTACTTCGCTTCTAACGTTCAAATTAAAAAAAAAAGACATAAACTTGAAAGGCACTTGAAAAATTTTGGTGAGTTTTGGGAATCTGTCCAATTATCTTACCTGCATAATATAATATTCTGATCAACAGTACCTATAAGTCAAAAATTTACGAGTTCTGCTGTAACATCACATAGAACAGAAATATCAAATATAAATGACGACGTGGAAAAGAAATACCGGCAAATGCGAGAATTAAAAATCATGGAACGGAATGCTTATTCTGATTGCATTAGAGAATAGTAATGAACATTTTGTAAGGTTTATGAAATTTCGGTAATTAAATGATTCACTGAAACTGAGGAAGAGAAAAATGCAGTGGAGGATCAAGCTGAAGTATAAATTGACAAAAATGCAGCTCAGTAATTGAAAGCAAAGCCCTCGACATTAGACGGTGCAAAATCCGTCCCATAAATTGCTTTTGCCATTGGTCCATGCTTCAGAGGATAAGGTTCTGCCGAATTCTGTTTTATGGACACCCACCGCAGGCGCCGTGTCAAGGACTCTTGAGATCGGCGCTATTTTCCCATCTTTTTTTTTCTCGTAACTTATTTTCTCTGCTCCGTTCTTATGCTGCGTAACCTTAAGCCATAAATTAAAACAAATTAATAATTGAAATGTATTATAAATATGTTATATTCATTCATTAAAAGTGCTTCTAAGAATTTATCCATCTCAGTTCTATTCATATTTCTTGAAATCGCTTATAGAAGAGGTGACAACAATTGCAAATTTTAATAACACAATTGAACAATAATGAACGAGGAGTGTGATCATTTGAAGCAGACTTTAATCAAGTTGAATTAAAATTTATACGAAGAGCAATCGCTCACTTCATTTTGAATTTTCTTGGTTTCTTGTTGTAATTTGTGACGAGTTTCCTTTTCTTGGGATGTTCCTTAAAAACAATATCACATAGTGACTAAGCTTTCTGATATACAATCCAAGAGCATGGAATATACAAGTGGTCAGTTCTTTCAAGTTCTAAACTGATGAGCTTCAATTGAGCGTCATTATTTGCTGCTTCCTGAGATAATAGCATTTTAAAGAAGAAATGTGATCAATAAGCATTAGAGAATAGTAATGAACATTCTAACCTTGCATAGCGGAGTTTATGGTAGTCAGGAAGACTGGCAGTACGATGATACTGTGAAAAATGCCAAGCAGTGCGGTAACTGTGATGGTTTTCATGAATACCATTGTCAAGTAGGACTGCTTTAGAAACAGCGGCAAAACTGCAATAACAGTGGAAAGAGCCACTTGTAGCATTGGCCAGCCAATTGTTGTTAGTGCTTCTTCTAGACGATCTCGACTGTTCTGTAATAAAATTATGCAAATTCCTGAAATTCCAGTTTAGATGTTGCTTTGTAGTTATGATAACTTCTGTGAGCTGTAGCTTAAAACTGTGATCTTCGAGATTTTCTTAATTTGGACAAACAAGGTATTTTGTTTATGAAAGTTAGAATTACTAGAGTGAGGTGTGGTGGCCACTAAAACTGATAGTTGATATAGAAAGAACAAACTTTAGCAGTTGTCTTGTAGTAATGATAGCTAATGTGGACTGTAAAATCCACTGAGAATCCTGTAGACATAAGGAGTGCAGCCATAGTGATGGGATCCAAGTCCACTCCCAGGTGCGACAACGTCCCAAATACACCAATGTTGATGCTGAATATTGAAAACACCGCACAGCCAATACTGATTGGATTGGAAATAAAAATGAAGCAGATTGCTGTCGAACAACAAAGGGCTGCTATCACACTCCACAGTATCATGCCTTTGATTGCCACAGTCTGAATTATTACATTCTTAGTTTGTCCTTTGCGGTCCTTTTTTATGTGAAAAAGAGATTTCTCACCTCTATTAAATTTTTCCTAATTTCGTCCAATTTCATCTTGAAATGGAAAGAAGTTGAGCAAGTAAATAACAATGCTCAATGTGTATTGTTTGAACAAATTGCAAATAAAAATTTCACAGGATCCTGAAATGGACAAGATTGAGGGAAATATGACCTGGTCAACGAAAGGAGAGTGGTCACTATACGGGTACACTCCATAATCAGAATATTTCGCCGCTATACGTCTCCAGTCATCAACTACTGGTATAAGCTCCTCGTATCGAATAACCTGAAGAATTATTTTTGAATCTAAACATCCAGGTATAGCTTATCCCTAAAGTACACAGATAATATTAGCTTTTGCGGAAACTTCACTTGAACTCTTCTAATTCGAGATTTGAGAGTCAATTGGTTCACAAATCCACGTTCCCAATAAATTAGATAAAAGTGCAGACCTCATGGAAATTAGTGATAAAGAAGAAGGAGGAAATGCATTCGGGTTGATTGTCATAACAAGCCGTCTCGTTCATGTCAACAAATGAGCTATGGAAGAAGTGCATGGAAGACTTGAAAAATGTGGGGACGTCTATGTATGTGAAATTTTCCGATTCACCATAAAATCTTCAAAGGAAAAATTGAAATTAACAGTGAAAGTGCTCATTTTCCAGGGACTGGCAGTTAGTATGTAAGGAAGAGAATTGAAAATAAGTTCGTTTGAATTTACGATAAGAATTCCTCGTATTGTTTGAGCCAGAAGAGTGTCGATTCGTTGCCATAGCTATGAAGACTATGCTCGAATTCCGATACCATTGATTTGATACCTAAATTTTTGTCAGAACAATCGAATGACACGATACTCGCTCCCTCTCAAATTTTGAAAAGTAAGGATCTAAACAAAAAGCAAATCGATTGTTTTTGACGACTATCTAAATGTAATAAATTTCATAGGTGATGGATCAGTTAAGTGTATCATCAAAAATTTTAACGCTTGATTTTCAAAATTATAAAGAGCTAGCGGAATTTGAAATTTGTTAATTTTTCATGGTTTGAAACCTGATTGAATTGTGGCAAATTATTATAAACGCACTTTCAAACTCTTAATTCTGATGAGACAAATTCCATTCTTATAAGTCACATCCGTCAAACTGAATCAGAATATCACCTAAGATTTACCGTTGGATGTGCTATCTCAAATATTTGGAAATCAGATTTTAGAATTTGATGTCAGAGATAGGAGGAAATCAGTTCTGAAAAGAGCAGAAAAATGAAATGCGATGAAATTCCTGTCGTGCGATTGCCAATAAACTAAGTAAAAGTCAATTAAAAAAAAGACCTGTGTCTACTTTTCTCTGCTCTCTACCAGTTGCTGTGCTCCTGTTTTTTAATCTCACTGCTTGCTGCATCGGACAGTTTAAAATGGCATATTGGAAATAAAACAATAATAGTGAGATAGTATACCATTAAATCGACCGCGATCTCTTAGATCACCTGGATTCATTAAAAAGACAGTGACTGGTTGCATATTCCGAAGCGTTTTTTCAAGAAAAAATTGAAAATCATGCAGGTATGAATCCGGAAGAGCCAGTTTATCAACCGTGATTTTAGCTTCCATTTTCAGGATACCCAGGAAGGATATATAATAATATGTTCCCAATACCAGCACAAGCAGTGCTCTGAAATTCTGATCTTAGAATTGATTTATAATTTCTTAAATTTTAGCACCTTTTTCTCATTCCCTTCAGCAATTTTTACTAAAGCTTTTGCCTCTTTTACTTTGCTTTGAAGAAAGGGAAAGAATGTCTTATCAATGTAAAAGAGATATCAACCACTTCTTGCTACAGTAAACAAAGTTCGATAAAAATATATTACCTAATAAACCAAGTTGTCATTAATGATGACCACGATTTGATCAGCCAAGTTTGAAAATGAATAATTTTTTCGGCAGTTTTATTTTTTCCCTTGAAAAAAATAATCATATTATGTAGTGTCTGTTGAATTCATAATTTCCATCGTCAATGAAAGCTTTGGGCATTCATTGACGATGTTTTTTTACTTTGGGCAGTAAACTTACACTTGGGCAAGGTTTAAAGCAACACAAAGAGTCTCGATAATTGTTCCGTCCACGCTTTCCGCTTAAAGCTAACACTGCGGAAAATAAAATCAACTGGAAGAAATAGCAGACGATGATACCAGTGCATGAATAAATTGAAAATGTACGCACTGCTGGAGTTGAGGAAAAGATACCGATTCCGAAGGATAAAGCATTGGTAAGCGAGCTGAAGTTTATGGAATGAACTGGACGTTTCATAGATGCTTAGAAGTTGTAATTTCTAGTAAACGATAAATGGAATTGTGAAAGTAAAAAATGCAAAATTTGGATCGAATGCTGTCATAGCTTTGCTTCGAGAAGAAAGGTACGGTTTCATCCGTGTTGTGGACTCGACTGAGTGTCTTTGACTGAGAAGACCACTGGCAGATGATGGATGGACCAGTACTTCCGCTAATGATGTATTGGGAGAGTGCTTAGACGGTGTTGACAACACTTTGTTTTCCTGTGATCTTATTTTCCTCAAGCTTACCTGCATTCTCGAATCATAAAGAAGTATCCCGCATTACATGTCTTCTGGTCTCTCGACTGGATGTAAAAGTAATCTGCTGACGGTGATCGATGTGGTTGAAGAGAGGGTCAGTTTCAATTTTTTAATCTCTTTTTTTGGGGCACTGATGGCAACTTCATGTAGGACGATCGTTGGCAGGCGATGATTCTTTATGACCTCCTATCGGAAGCGTACAGCATAGTTTCAATGCTCGCATTGGCTACCTGTGGTCGATATATAGAGTTAAGCGGAGACAGCGCTGATGAAAATGTTGTCGTATCACTGCATGACTTGGCAGCGCTGACCTTCACGTACCATAATGATCACTTTGAGGAATTTTGAGGAGCATCTTTTTTTGTTGCTATAAGCCATTCCTTCTGACAGCTTTTCTAAATTTCTGTTGAAATTGTTCAAGGAAATATCACACTATCTACTTTTGCTAGCTCTGAAGCCACATTGATTTTCAGGTCGAAGGTGATCCATAAAAGCAGGAATTAGTCTGTTTAGATGAATTCTCGCAAGGTTTTTTTAGAGCTATGGAAAGGTGAGTTACACCACGATGGTTTGAGCAATCGGACTTGTCTGCCCGCATCACTCCTCCCATGATTGCAGGTATCAGCGGAGCTCTGAGTCCAACAGTTCGTTTCAGAAATTTGTTTGGAAATAATCATTCACTGCGGATGTATACGGTTCGGTAATCTTTGATCTTCCTTCGTGGAAGGCCACCACATTTGACCTAACATGGATGTTAAGTTTGCAGCGCACTAGTCGATGGTCCGTTTAACATTCCTACTATATATTACGTGCATGTCGAACATCGCGAATGTGTTTTCGGCAGACTGAAATATAATCGGTTGGGTGGCACTGTTTTGTAAAACTTGCCTTTTCCTGCAGAATCAGCTTGTAGGGTGGGGCATTTATATAGAAAGGAACAAAGTAGTAGGAAGGGCCCATAGGCACTGTCGAGTTGTTCATGAACCAACTTCAGAGAGCTTGACCTGATCAGCGCCGGATTCATTGAAACTACCAGTACCATGGAGGCGAATTGGCTGAGGTCTGCTTGTCAAGGTTGAGTCGATACAGTTGGAGACTAAGGCGGGATGTCCATTGTCTGTTATGTCATGATTAGCCAGCACGCTAGTTCAGTTTCAAGGCACCTGTAGGCCTTTGATTTATTTCTGTTTCTTTCTAGCCAACAGGATAGGAATGACTCATGACAATGACAAGGCTTAGTTGCTTGAATAACTATGTCAGCATTCTCTATGGGATTCTTCTTTGATTGAGGCAAGCAATGTTCTTTTTCATCATATGGTCATCCAGGATGTTGCCATCTTCAGGTCAATCTCAAGCGACCAAACTCCAGAACCTCTTGTTTGAGAGTCGAAAGTTAATCTAATAACCTGCCGTTTCGTCTCTTGGCTTATGGGCTTAGCGAGGATGTTACTGAGTGAGGCACAATGTATGCAGAACTGTCCCCACTCTTTTCTGAATTTGACCTGTCATGGAAGATGACAGTATCCTAAGACCGTGGGTTCTGGATATAGCGACCTTTTCTTAGATGGATGGCTTTTCAGAATTAAACTAGCTCGATCCACCCAGGCTTTGAGTGAAAGTTGTCCTTCCCCTAGGATGGTTGTTCGAAGGCCATCGGTCTCATCTTGACCTTTAATACAGTGGGTTGGACCTTTTTGATATAAGAGTCCCTTCTGGAAGTATTCGCTACGGCCGGGATTACTCGCAATCAGAGAGGGTCAGACAGTTAAATAAAAAATTTCAATGAAGAGTAGAATGTGGACCCGACCGCTCACCTTATTTGTTCCTACTAGAAATTCTAAAAATTATTAAAAATGTTTCTATGAAAAATTTTGAAACTGTAGCTTCTAGTAAACAGCAAATGAAATTATGAAAATGAAGAAAGCAGTTGAATGTTGACTGACACAAAGTAATTGCCAACATGCATCAGCTCAAATTTTTTGTTGGAAGATTTTGATTTCTATCGCACTGCTAATGATTTTATCAAAAAACTACCTAATAGTGATTGAAGGACCAGCCCACTGCAGTGTTTTGGCCAATCTCTCCGGTACAGGTGTTGCAGTATGTGTCAAACTCCAAGCTCGCAGTATAATAAATACGTCATCGACACCAACAGCTAGTACCAAAAAATACGTCACAACGACAATTGATTGAAACCGGAGCCCCAGGAGAGATAATGTTCCTGTTGACACTAAGATGGAAAGGATCGGTATCACACTACCGATAAATGATTCCCAGTGCTTCCTTTCCACCGGATTTCTCCTACAGTTTGAATTTGGGTAAAAACTTGTTTAGAAACGCAAGAAATATGCAACAGCTTACCGTAATTTCTACGTTTACTGGTCGCACTTCTTTTCAATACACGGAACTCTCGTACAGTACTCTATCTCTACACAATAACTTCAATATGAAAAACAATGGATACCGAGTAGTGATGTGAAAAGATTATATCGTAATCAAATTATCGGAGAAATACTTACCAATAACGATAGCCATATTAACAAAATAAAAATCAATGAAACAACCGAACTCTGTAGAGGGTTAAGAGTTTTCGAAGTTGAAATGAAATTTCACCTGATCGAACTGATGGACACGAAAACGATAATTATAAAAGTGGATGCAATAAGAATTGGCGCAGTTTCTAAGCCCATCCGACGGATTTCTATGGAAACCAAGCAATCGCTGGTTAAACCGGTCTGAAATGAATTTTTGCTTCTTCCTCTTTTTTCAGTTTCACTTGGAACCTCGAAAGAAAGTCCTCAGAACAAAAACGGTTGCAACGGTCTCATCAACGAAGCATTCACAAAAAAAATCGATTTCCAAAATGGCTGCCAGTGATTTCAAAGATAAACATTTGTGTGAAATAATCAGAAATGAGTTTTACGACGTCAACCCTGACTTCTTTCGAAGTGGCAAGACGACAGTCTTGCTAAACTTATGCTTTTCGGTCCTCCTTCTACATTATTATCTCGAACAATTTGTGTCCTGCATGAAGCAGCGAAAAAAGGACTGACGGCACTACTGAACATGGGATAAAGTGCCAACTATTCTGAACCATCGATAGCAAATTCTATTTGCATCAAATTTATCACGAGCGAAATTCACGAATTTCAAAATATTTGTTCGTAAACTTTAGTGACAGTGAAGGAAGTAAATATACTTACACTAAGTAAGGGTAATAAATATAGTTACACTAAGTAAGGATGATTCTTGCTCCCTGTACTGACGTTGTATTTTCAATTGCCATTCGCATAGAATCTCTTCGTTCGGTGCACTAATGAACAACTGGATAACTGCAGTAGAGAAAGACTTAATAAGATTCGTGCCTTCTTCAAATTCCACATCATACACATTATTACCTAAAGAGAAAATTCAGAAACGAATCTAAAGAGTAGAAAACGCCATCAATATGACGTACCAATCATTTCCGCTCTATTCTCGCTCATTTCACCACAGATTCTCAAACGAACATTTTGACATAGGAAGAAATTTTCAGGAGAATTATCAGAAAATTGATTTTTGAATGAATGAAGAAAATTTGTCAGGAAATTTCAGCTATTGCATAGTAAATTGCTTTTCGTTGCGCTCGGAATTTTCTCTGATCACAGAAAATCCTGGCTTTCTCCAGCTGTGCTTTCATGTGTTTCTAAGTCTCATTTTGAAACCATTGCAGTTCCTCTCTCACTGCTTTCTGTGAGGGCATCTCAATGGCAACATCACTCTATTGTTTTTTTCCCGGACAACAACAACAACAACATCGGTTCACTGCATATTTATTTGGTGTAATAAAAAAGTTAAAGCTTACCAGAAGTTTACAGATAGCTTACCGATGAAGATTTGCGATCCGAAAATGTCGATGTTTGGATAAGTATAAGTAACTTGATTATTAGGATCGTACAGTCTTAAAAATGCCAAGAAAGCGGAATTCAACTCGCAGTATGGCTCACAAAGTTCCTTGAATCCATACTGTCGACCTTTGTACTGGACCGTGATATTAGATTGAATTTGCGTAATTAATTGCATCACCGCATTTCGATGTTCGTCACTCAACATCGATCCATTGTCACGCGTTCTGACCAAAATGTAAACCGGGTCCAGCGTACCGTTCTGCAATCAATTCTCACCATTTAGCTTATTTTCTGCACTCCCAGGAAGTCCCTATTCTAATGTCACATATTCGGAATTCGAAGTCGACAAAGCAGAAGGATTAGAAAGAACAGTGATAGGCTTTCAGCTTTGTTGAGAAACCAAGCTGAACTGTCACAGCCCAAGTAGATCAGCCAGTTCATGGAAAGTGATTTTTGAAGCGAAGCCAAGTGCCGACAGCGCTCTACATTATTTACAAAAATCCCAGCGAATTTCTTATTTCTCTTTAAAAATCACAACTCTCAATAATATCGCATAAATTGGTCATCATCATCAATGTAGAGAGTAACAACCCTTACCTGCCCGAGAAAATTCATTGCAACAGCATGTTCAATTCTGCTGGGTGCATCGCTGGGTGAATATTCGGTTCTGACATTACTAATTTCATCAAGTCTAAATATCCCTAGGCTCGTTAAGCTCGATATAGTCAGCATAGTAGCAATTATCTGATTTGGCCTCCTTCCAATGAAGGCCCCCAAAGTTCTGAAATTCTCGACAGTCACCTTTTCCAGAGATTCGATCATTTCCCTTATGCTGACCTGTGCCATTTGCAGACAACGGAATTAAAATTTTTGATTTTGTTTGGAACTACCACCTTTGTACTGCAAAACAACTATAAGTTTGATCAAACAGCAAATATTCAATTCATTTATCGTAATAAAATGTAAAATGCAAAATGTTTGCTCAAACAAAGCTGAGAACAGTCGATAAAATTTTCTTATTCGAGGGATATTCAACTTGAAATTCGAAAATGGAACGATTTTGATTTTCAATGTTCATTAAGGTAAGTGAAGAAGGAAACTGCATATGGACGACAATCCTCCGTGGAAATATGAGTCAGAGAAAATTGAAACGAAACAGTGGCAAAAACAACAAAAAATAAATACAACTTATTTCCTGTTTCATGAAAACGGACAATTAATTCATTTACTCCGAAAATTACTTAATTTTAAAATTTTTGACAATTAATTAAATTTGTCGCTAAATAGCGAAGAGTTATGATGGGCAAGGATACTAGGCGTCACAATGTCGATTTTATGGTACACTTTTACCCGCTAATTGGTCAAGAATGATATGTCGCAATCTCATTGGCCGACGAAACAGATTTAGGTGTATATAAACAGTAAATTGGAACTACAAGGGTATTGTTGTGATTGTTCACTGAACAGCTCGTTCACCCAGCTTACTACAGGACTCGACGTTTGGAACCAGCTCTACTTCGACTCTCTTTACTGCGAATTCTCATCACTTTACTGTATTCGTACTATCAACCCGTTTTATTGTTTATTATTCTACTCAAATAAAGGTTTAATTACCCAAGCGTGTGGAAGCAATAAACTCTACACGGAAGTCGCCAGAAGTACTCGTACGCACAATCGTATCAGTAAATATTCAAGAGAATCAGACAAGAAACTCCACCAGGTGGAATATTCGTCTCTACGAAGAAGTTCAATAGTCGGTTGGATATTCGTGCCACACCTCCAAGGAAAAGGATCTTGGATACAAAACAAAGAAGAACAATATCGTTTTCACACCAGTATCAGAGGCAGAAGGACTCTACAAACTGGGCCCACAACAAGGAAAAAATGCCAATTGTTCTCACAACTTAGTGCATTTAATTTATTTGTAAGAATTGGACGGAAATTAATAATTGGAAATATTCAGCACAATAAGTACAAACAAATTATACCACCAAACATTTTGCTGTTTCACTTCCACGTTCAGCCTAAAACTAATATTTTGTGTATCAATTTTGGTTGTGTAATTTCGAGTTATCAATAATTCAACAAGCTTAAAAAGGACTGGGTGAAATGTCGTTCACAAGCTTAGAAAGGACTGGGTGAAATGTCGTTCACAAGCTTAGAAAGGACTGGGTGGAATGTCGTTCACTTCATTTCACTGCATTTCCATTGCTACAAATTACTTAGAGCTAATTCATATCATTTTAATCCAATTTTCAAGAAAACAATTAAAGATGATTCCGTTTGGAGTTTCTTCTCGCACATTTGACATCATTTGAAGAGGAATTTTTTCAATCGCTGATTGAACTCTAAAATGAATGACACCACCACTTCCTATGGTATCTGTGCGGTTTTGATTCACAACAACACGAATAATTATTTTACTAAAATTTGCAATTTCTTCCGCACCGACCGGAATTGGACGTTCATCAGACCTAATTTGAGTTGATTGAAAAATCGACGATTAAACTGCTTGTGAATTAGGGTACAAAACATTTCAGGCTCAACTATATTTTTAGATATATTTTTAGAGTAATTTCATTAATAAAAAGTTATAAAAAATTTTTCCATTAATTCATTAGTGCTTATGCTCTCCAATAAAGTCAGCGACTCAACTCAATACTCTCATAATTGAATGTTAACTGCAGGTATATAGTTAATCTACTGACCAAGCTGCAGTGGAGAAGGAAAAAGGAAATTTCGCAATTCATTAAAATTAATTATCCGTTAAAGGAAGGAGTTTCATGGGAACAATGAAACAGTTCAAATATTTCAAAAATTTGTTTCAATAATAAAAAATTTCTACAATAAAATTTGAAACTATTTTCAGGGTGGTGCTGAATTCCGCTGATTTTTTTATTGATGATGAGATTATAGGTTTGACATGCACCAGTTTCGTTTCATCTCTCTCTCTTTCTCTTTCTCTGTTAAACCGACTAATTTTCCGTACGCAAATGTGTGTTATCTTTTGAATTGATTGATTTATATTTAATTTTCCGGATTTCATTTTTGATTTTAGGTTAATGCTCCATCTCCATAACTGATTAACTTCAATTTATCTGGTCTGTGCAACAGGAAGGAAAAACGAAACCTTCTTCTCTGTCCTCCCACGCCATTTCTGGATGGATCAGATGGAAATGTGTCATTCGGTTTTATCTAGCTTTCCCTTCCAGTAAATGAGCTTGCGAAGTATTTTGAAGTAGACGAGGTGATTCTGAAGTATGTTGAATCCTGAAACCGATTTCCAAATATTCAAATGAATTTCTTTTGCCATCGAAAAAATTAAAATTAATTTAAAATTTTAAAATTAAAATTTTAATGGAAAAAATTAATTTTCTAAATTTTTGTTCTCCATATACTTCTTAATTTCTCTGTAATATTCTGTTTTAATTTTTCTTCATCAGTCTTTAGCATTTTGATTTTAATTTCCATAAATCTGCAATAACACTGAAATTGATATGTTGGCATATGAATGGTAACGACCAATTCAGTCTTATCACGCTGCAATATTTATTCTAGGGGAGAATTCTATTGGAGTGAAATTTTAAATCCTCAGTTTGATATTCGAATGAGTGATGCGAAATTGTACTTGTTCCGAAATATATCCGAGAGAGAAAAAGTGATTCGTAGAAATTAATTTTTCATCCAAAACTTTTCTCTTTTGTAATCTTTGTCATTAAACGAACTGCGGGTAAACAAGCGCGGCATCAAAGTGACTTTAGGAGAATGCATAAATTCCATGAATTAATCTGAAGTATGAACAACTTATAATTCCATCATCGCTATTGTTATCAATATAATCAAAATAACTAATTTAGAGCAAACTTTGTATCTCAATAAATGGCATGGTTGCAGACAATCAGTGCTAGTTCATTCCAGGAAAGATTTTTAGTTTTTCAAATTTCTGCCATCGCTTGTATTGCCTTTGATGGGCATTAATTAACTGCTACTAAATGAACGTATTGAAAATGATTTTAATGCTCTTTGCTTTCCAATAAAGTGAAGTGTAATGAAAATGTCTGTTAAGTGATTAGCCTTGCGATGCCACATGGACAACGCACATTGTATAAAGCCATCTTAACTTTCCTGGAACATCGACTGATTATTAATAAGTTGGTCTTCCGAGCATTTCAGCTTTTCGGCACTTTCATATTTGTTATTTTCAAATGGGTCGCATTTGATTCCATCAACTCATATGCCCAACTACCACATCACATCCTCTTCATTGGTGGTGATAAGTTGAACAAATATTGCCAGTTGATCAGTAAATGTGATATCATAATCTATCAGTCATCCAATTCAAGTGAGAAGATTTTTTGAAGTATTCTATCGCTGAAGGATGTTGCCGAAGTTGATAATATGGTGATAGACTTAAGATATCAACCGTGGTTTACTGCAGCACTTTAGGATTGGAGAGGTGGTACTACGTCAATCCCTATAGTTATAAACTGTGTCATTGTCGCTGCTGTCATCGTCATCCCGGTTGTCGCCAAGATTGGTGCCATGAAATCAAAGTGATCCATTACTGCTGCTCATTCCCATTCCATCCTCTACTACACCTTTTCCGTCTTCTAACACGCAAATATCCTAAATTTTGCTTTTTCCAGAATTCTTTTTAAAAAGGAAGTAGAAAAAAAGATGAAAGAAAAATTCATTCATTCTCACCCAAATATCCGAACTTTTCCGCCTCTCTCTCTTTTGTTTTTATTTAGTCTATTGTCACTATGTCATTAGATCCGTTTTATTTCACTCATCATTCATTTCATTTATTTGCAATGTCCAATGCTTCCATTCATCTCCATCCAGCATCGTTCACGACAATTCCTTTATTGTAATCCGGGACTTTTTCAATTTAACTGTTCCGTGTATGGCCTTTACTGATCCTTAAAATTCTTGCGTGAAAATTCTTCCCTTCTTTGCGTGACCAGCTGCATGTGATCCTAATTAATTACCGGAATTTTTTCAGATAAATAGGCGACGACTTACTATGGTGACACTAACGGATCTCTTCCTCGAAACTCAGCAACACACAGAAGTGGACAAACATATAGACTACCGTATTCGATGATGCGATTCAATCTATTACTCTGGTACTGTATTTCATCTCTACTGCTCGACAAATAAGACAAACCATTTGCGATAAACAAATTTTGTCGGAAATTTGTCCTAATAATAATTTAAATGTTCCATAATGTTCGCGTTATTCCCGTACTTACAGTATTTATTGCTGCTCTACTCAATATTTCCATCTCTCATTATTATCCGACCAATTAGTTATGCGGTAAGTTAACCTTTCACCTCTTCTTTTCAACTATTTCAGATGGAAGAACCGCAAAAAATCTATTGACACAAACAATCAATAAGCCTATTCAAAATTTAAATTTGATAAAGATTTATGCATTCAATGAATCGTTTTCAAAAAACATAATTTGGATCACAGGAAGTGTTCAGTATGTGTGGCAACATGTTAATTAGGCAAGCATTAATTAATTATATAATTAGCAAACATGAAATAAGCTGCTGCCGTATCATCCTCTGCTGATAGTTGGTAAATTAAAGAATCTTTAAAAATCCACGTTGATACTGTTATTTTCCTTAACTTTAAAATTTCTCATTTCAAAACTAAAAATTAATTCGAATCTTTATAAAATGAGATCATACGTTGATTATGACTCATGCTATCACTGTGGTCGTCAGGTTAATTATTTAATAGAATTTCGTTAAGTGTAAAAAATTAGCCACAATGTATGAAGAAGTCCTTCAACTTAAGCTTAAAACATTTGACCTTCAAACCAAAAGTGTCCATAATGAATGCTCCAAAAATTTCTTCTCTTCCATTATTCTTTTTTTCATTGTTTGCTTCAATTTCAATGGAAGTCATTTGAGAAGATCCTTACTATCAACTTGTTCGTATTTTGTAAAATATTATTTATTTTAAATTTGAAGTTTGCTTCGAATTTTTTCAACGCTATTTTTCATTTTAAACAGTTTTCCATCCACACTTTGCATTGTTCATTTGAAAGTGTCAAAAAATTGAATTTCGAATTTAGAAATAAATCGAATTGCTCGGAATATGAGTTATTTCACTTCCGGCTTGATTCTGTGCTTTGGGAAAGGATTTGTTGTTAATGATAATGAGCAATGAGGAAGTGAGATAATATTCATTAACTTGTTTTTTTTTGTTGCATAATAGAGCGCTGTGAAAAATTTGTTGAGTTTACTCAGAGGATTTGGTCTCAAACATAATGACCTTTCATGACCTTTGGCAAAGTTTATGTTAGGTAACGTTAATTCAATGCAATTCTGTGGCTATGATGAATATTTAACAGTTTTTTTTTGGAATTCTGGAAATTGAATTATACTTTTTCCTTTGAGTTAGTGTTTTATTTTCATAATTATTATAATTCTTTCCATGGTGAGAGTCTTAAAGTGACGGAGCACTAGACGGTGTCACCCATGTCACGCTGAGGATGTCACATCAGGACCAACACTCACCAAAGTGCTCTTCACGGGATCCCTTGGGCAAGGTGAAAAGAGAGAGACGAAGTGAGTCACGATGCGTCTAACCAGCGAGTCACTCAAGACAATAGTTAAAACAGAACTTTCCGAGCAAACTTTAAAGAAGTTATGAAAAAGGGTGGACACTATGGAAGTCGTTGAGAAATCGACCGAACAAGGAATTATTATAATAACAAAAATCATGATTTCTCTCACTTCTTTCGTTTACTCTTCATGAAACATTCATCTCTTTTCTTTTCATTTCAAAATTGTGAAAAGAAAGAAAAACAAAAAATTGATTGAAAGGATTTTGAAAACTTCCGGAATTTATAAATAAAATAAAAATATTTGAAAAAGGATTAATTATAAATGATTTCACTTTTGTAAAACTTCTAATGTTTATTTTGCTAAAAATGGAACTTCCCATTAAAAACTGCTAGTTCTTCGATATCTTTAACAAAATTAATAAATTGCACAAGCCAGTTGAAAACATTTATTCTAACATTAAACTAATCTTTTACATAAATTTAAAAACTTTTTTGCCATAAAAATAAGTTTTTTTAACTTTTCATTTTCTGTCGTTTCTTTTTATCTCATTATACTCTGTTCTTTCATCATGTTCATACCATTCTATCCCAGTCTACTCTGGTCGTATTATCTGAAAACTTCAGCAATCAAATGGAACTTCCTGTTTCCCTTGTTCTGTTCTCAAAGAAAAAAAGTTCTTTTGGAAAGGGAAAAGCTCAGCTTTCTTCATTTGTGTAAGCTTCCATTTATTCAGTAATTTCGCCCTCATTATCAATGTCGATATCATCAAAACCGTTGTTATAATTTGCTTTTCTTTGAGAAAGAATTTAAAAATAAAAAAAAAATGATTTTAAAAGAAAGAATGGAGGAAAAGAAGAAGTGGCAAATGCTAAGAATGAACAGGTGGAGAGATAAAAGAAAAAGGGAGAAACGGCGAATGATGAGAGGCAGAGAAATAAGTCATTGATGAATGATGCTGAGTAATTCAGTAATTAAAACGATTTCGGCGACTCAATTTGAAATTCACCTTAGAATGTAAGGGATTGCAGTGGTTTAGTTTTATTTGACTTGGATCCATTTGCTTGTTCACAGAATTTCGCAGTTCATTTTACATGAATTATTTGAGTACTGCTCACTCAAAAAGACGGACAGGCAGACAGACAGACAGACAGAAAGATTACGACCACTTTTAACAAAAAAAATCTCCTTTAATTTTAATCGCTTGAAAACATGCGGATTTAGGGAGAAAATCTATTAAAAATGATTTTTTCGAATAACTACAAAAGCGATTTAATAATGAAATGCAATTTGAAACTATTTGTAAAGCGAAGTTTCATTTCAAATGTTTCTTTCGAAGTCCTACCTTCCCTTTCTGCCTTTTTGTTTAGAAAGAATTTTTAAAAATTTAACCAAGAAATTGAAATGGGAAAAGATTTCTCGTAAACATTTGTGTCAAATGTTTAATTTACGAATGCAAACTTCGTTTTTTTTCAGAAATACTCCAATTTAGCCAATTCATTTTGCACCGAAGTAATATGAAATTTTAAGTTTTCTTAATCGAATTTGGAACTACACAGAGTGGGAAATTGACATCGTTGTGTGGGAGTGGTGCGTGAGAGAAGAAAGGTTGATAAAAAGAGAAGAAAAAAGGAGCAGATTGAAAAATTCCAGACATTTTGAAAATTTTTCAAAAAAGGGAAAGAATTGATTTAAAATTTAATGAATGAAATGAATTAATTAATTTAAAGCTATTCATTTTGATGACTTAGACATTGAATTTGAATGAAAAATGGTGGATAGTATAAAAGTTTAATGGAACTAATTAAAGTTAACTTTTTTTAAGAAAAGTCAAGAAAAAATGAATTTTAATGTCAAGTTGGCTATTTCATAGTTCTAAATTCTCTGTCAAATTTCTAATTTACAATAATTTCAACCGCAGAAAAGTTTGCCAATTGAAATGAAATTAATTCCAATGCTATGACAGTTATCATCATTTTTAAACTTATTTCTGAAGAACGAAATAATCAGTTCATATTGTTACAGAATTTTCACTGTTCTCCATTCGTGCATTCTGTTCATAATTAATAATCTCTAATATTCAGTTTTGAGAAAAATCTATTCAATATCTAAATTCGATGGATTAATTAATTAAGTAATCCATTTTTTGTCTTTGTAAAACAGCTTAGTAGTAAATTTCAAATTTTAATTACGGCAGGTGTTTATATTGAAATATTTGAATGAAAGCGATTAATAATTATCGCATTCTACGATAACTAATTAAATAATCGATAACAATACCAATGTGAGATATCACTGATAATCCATATACATTCTTGCATGCAAATAATTGCTTGATAACTATGAATAAATTGTAGTTTAATGGTCTTCCAAGAAATGAGCTGAACAAATTTCTTTGTTCAGCCATTCTATTTAAGTATAATTTTAAACTAGTTTTCCTTGCAAAAAAAATTATTGGTGAGAGAGATTTCAATGCAATTACTAAAAATGGCAGTAGTGGTCGCTGCTGTTATTATTTTCGGTATTACCGTCATAATCCTTTGATTTTATTATAAATTCAAAAAATAAAAAATCATTTTTGAAATTTGATTATTACAAAAATGCGCAATTAAAAGTATTAGAAAGCTTGTCAGACGAAGATGACAGTGCTTGTACAATGACAGTAATTCAATAAAAAACACACAGTAATTCAAACATTTGTACGTCTAAAGGTGATGTTTTATTTTGAAAATTCAATTTTAAATTGAATTTTGTTTTTTTTCTCTCAATTTTTAATTTAACAGAAGCAATATGTTATTTTGCAGAAAGAAATGGCAAATTTTGTATTATTTTAAATGATTCATCAAAAAAATAAAAATGGCAGAAATTTGAAATAAAAATTTGAAAATGAATTTCTCAGTTTAATTTAAAAGGATTTGATAATTGATCATTTTACTAAGCAAACTATTTCAAAATTCCAAATTTCTCTTTTAAAAAAAATTTCTTATATACGAGGTATTTTGACTCGCTAAATAATTATACTTCTACTACTTTGATTAACTTTTTTATGACGGAAAAAATTTTCCACAATTTTTATTTTTCTCATTTGGATTGGTGCAGGAAGGTGAAGTGAAATGACCCCTTCCAATATGCCAGATTATCCGTTTTCCCTGTCGGACTTGTTCTTCGGATGAAACCAGTTTTCTTAAATCTGAACTGATAATCTCTTTCTTTGAAAGCATTTGACTGAAGTTATCAATTCATCCCATCGTCTACTGCTATCACACAACAAATAACCGACACTCACGAAACTTCAAATTGTCACAGTTGACAGGTGTCACATTGCAACATAAAATTTAATGAATTTTCAAATAATTGCCCCAATCCTTCCATTTCAAGACATTTATAATTGGTGTGTTACTGAAAAAACTTTAAAAAATTAAGGATAATTACCTTCGAATGAGAAAATGATTTTCGGAAGAAAACGAAATAGAGAATTGAAGGATAGTGGAGACAAATTAAAAAATGAACAAAAGACAACAGTTCTTGGAAATCAGTTGAAAGTGCTATTTTTCTAAAATCAAATTTTACTTTGTTTTAATTTGAGATCAACAATTGTTTGCTTCTCCCCTTGGTTTGGTATTTTTTAAAGAAATAATTATTACTTAAATTGAAAACAAAATACAGGAAACCTTTAATGATGACTCATAAATTTGCAACATTTTTGCCAGACGTGTAGTTAAAAAAGAGGTCAGAAGATGACAAGAGTTCTGGATTTTCTAATCGCCTCTTTTGTAAGAATTTTGTTGAAATGGTCTCCGTTGTCTCGTCGACGGCCGTTGCTAACTGTCTGTCGGATTACTTCAAAAAATTGACGAAAAAGTATTTTTCTTGAATATTGATGAAATTAGGAACATTTGATGCAAATTTACAAAAAAAGGGCTCAAAGACAAGTGGTTGAAATGGCAATTAACTGCGTTATCAGCAGCCTAAGGTGAAGGAGCAGTGAGGTGCGAACGGAATTTCATCAGTAGAAATCCGTGCAACAGAATTTTTCAACAACTTCTTCATTTGAAATAATTTGCAAGGATAACTTAATTTAATAACTTGAGCATGACAGTATTTTGTCAACAAAGTTGGGAACTGTTTAATGTAATCCACTGGCTCATTTTCAGTTCACAAATATGCTCAGAGCCGGATGCCTTAACCTCCTGTTGAGACTCTCAGTAACATCCTGTGCACATACATTCACAGGACAAGCAGATATGGTGACGGTGGCTTATTAAGATCACAGCCCTGAAGATGATTTATCATCATAGACTGATAAGCTTAGTGGTAACACACACGACGTACATCATGTTATGCTTCAAGAGATAGTTAATATTAAGTGGATAACCATGAGAATCTGTAAAATTGCATGTTTCTCTTAATTAATTTCACATTAAAAGGAGAGATTCGTTCACTTCTCAAATTTACGTTGGATACCGTTTCCCAGTTCTTAGCTTATAATTTACAATATTTAAACTGAAAGTGGCAGTTGAGTGTTGATCTGGACAAGATTATCTATCCTCTCATTCATCCTCCTTCGCTACAATTTTCCCTTTGATGATTTGCTGTCACCGTCATCTGTCCTTTTCCTTTCTTTCTCAGTTTTTCTCTTTTTCCTTATCTTTCAACACTTTTCAAATGGGAAATTTTTGCAAATCAGCATTACTAATATTTTACCAAAATGCATCAAAAAGTTTTTTAATGCATTTTCACACGTGAATCCTTCAAAATTAATAATTATATTAATTGGACAACTGCTATTCTGAAGAAAGAAAGCACTTCACTATCATTTATCGAATGCATTCTAATTAGTCTCGATAGTCTCGAAAAATCTGAAAAAAAATGCGAAAAATGGTTTCCCAAAGAAATACGAAAGCATTGCTTGAATTGAAATTAATTAACGAAAGGTTGGTCGATTATCTGATCTTGATCATCTGATCTAAAACTTTTTCACTTTCTTCTTCAGTGTTTGATGTAAGAAAGCGAGGATTTCCATTCTCTGAATTAATGATAGTATCCTTTCTAGGCAAATCCAATGAATTACTTTTTATTAGCAAATTTTCAGAAAATCGAAATTAATTGATTTTCCAAATTAAACTTCCTTGGCTATGTAAATTATAACAATTCATTCAAACAATAGTGCAAAAATCAAAAATAATGTAACATTTTCTTGATTCGAACAGAAAATCATTTTTTAAAAAAGTTACCGCCAATTATAAAAAATTACTAATTAATTTCTCTTGCGACATAAATTGCTAAAATACGCATGGGGAAAAACATGTTAAAGACTTATTTAGTATGCAAAAATTAATTTGATGAGTTGAATGTAAATGACGCAAAACCACTTTAAGCAAGGTTATTATGAGAAAAACTTTAAGCAAAGTGATTAATTTTCAGCAATTTCAATATCTCTCGAACTTTGATTATCGTCCTCGTCCAAGCCGTTTAGTTATTAATGGTATCAGGAAGTTGCGACCTGTCAAGTCGGCGGAACCATTTGATATACAAATGTAAGTAATTAATAGCAGAGGCAAGCTTGTTGTATGTCACTCATACTTCACAATTAATTGTGATAAAGACAAAATTTGATATTAAAACAGTCGGTGAAATTTGATAATTATCAGGAAAAAGTCATCACGAAAAATAAACATCACGAATTTTGGGCGATCACAAGAACAACTGCGGAATACGATAAGACAGTACCATCCTCAACGATCGAAATCATTCACTCCCTTTGCCGGAAATGTTAGGACTTTTTTGCTTCACTGAAAATAGTGAAAGGAACGCGGAGAACTGGAGATGAGAATAATTATAAAACTACTTCATCTGCATACTCCTACTTCTCTATTCTCTTCTATTCTGTTCCTATTCTCGTTCCTCTATTCCAACATTGTCTTGCTATATCCAAGTTTCCATCATTCACTATTCTATTCGTCGCCTTGAACCTTTAAAATTATTCTGTTCTTGGATGGTTCTTGATGTCTAATTTTAGCAGCGGTGACATCAGCGATAATGCTGAATTCAAGTGTTTTTAGAAGTTAGTGTGGTGTCTATCTTCACCGTGTGCTTGATAGTACAGCAAATAAATTACATTCTCCTCATATGAATACCATCAATCTCGAACTTTTGAAAGAATAACTCCTTGCCTTTTTCTTTTTCCACAAGCATAAATTTAATTCACAGAGAAGCACTTGCTGTGTGCATGAAGTGTGTACAGTGTCCGTTCTTCAGGAAATGAATTATGCAATACCGAAGGCCGTGTCACCGTTCCTGCAAACTTCCAACAACAATGAAAGGGAGGAAAAGCCTCGAAGTGTGAAACCGGAACTACGGTCAACGACAACAGAACTGATGACACGACAGACGACACAGCCGACTTCATTGAGTATCACATTGCCGATGACAGATACTGATGGAGCACAGCAGACTAGAAGACAGGTGAGAAATTCGAACTTTCCGAAAGACAATCGAAATTACCTTTTTGCTTTCCATTAATTTACAAACACATATTGTTTTGAACTATAAGTGGAACAAATTTCTTTCGTTTTTCATTTTTGTTGCAAATGGTGATGGAATGGATGACTCTACGATCACACGATGTCACCAGTGACTTCCCCAATCATCACTGATACAACACAGATGCATCTTCTCTTTTTCAAATTCCCTCTTCATTGTAATCGTCGTAATAAGGCAAACAAAATGCAATTATCAATAATAATAATAAGAAGAAGAACAATGGTCATTGTCATCGTGATAGTCATGACAGTAATCATAATACCATTAATAATGAACTAACACTAATATTAGTGGATAGTAATATGATTAATGCAATAATGAATATAATAATAATATTGGTGCCATTGATATCAATATTAATGGTAGAAAGCAATGTAAAATGAATTTCGTTGTAATTTAATTGGCTTGTACAAGTTATTATTTAATTAGCATGTACAGGTAATTAATCCATTGGCTTGTACAGGCTAGATGGCGTAAACTGGGTCCTCCAGCTGTGAAGTCGCTGACGAATCCGTTGAGAGGTCGCAACTGGCATCGTGTTGTTTTAGCGAAGAGTAGCAACTACCCATTGCATTTTTTAAATCGAATGAAAAGAATTCTGAAAAATTTCCGACAACAAAAACAGTCAAAGAGAACTAATACGGACAAAGTTGAAAAGAGACCGCGCGTTGGTGGAATATTACTTTCGAATTCTGAAAAAAAGTCGGAATTTTTCAACAACAAAGGTTTCTTTTTCTCAAATATTTTCTCTCATTCTTCCCCGTTTTCTTTATTAACTTCTTTTATTATATTTGAAATTAGATTTTCTGTAGTTGATAATCTGTTTAATTAAGAAAATCTTTAAATGGTGAACTGCCCAAAAAGTCAACAATTATTTGATATAAACAGAAGAACTCTGTGCACTGTTTGATAAATTATCGCTTTTCCTTTTGTTAATTCTTGAAATTCTTCGAATCCTTGATTAACAAATTTAATATAATCAAAGGAACCTAATTGTAAATTTCCTTCTCAAAATGGTTTGAAAAATTGAAAGTGATATGAGATTTGATATCATTCAAACGACATTTATCTTAATTAAATTAGGGTCAACTACTTCCTTTGATTGTTATCGTCGTTCCAAATTAAACTAAGAATTGAATTTATATCAAATTAATTGATTCATGCGGGGGTTAAATTGACTGCTATGAAATTCAGTTTCAACAAATATAGAAATGAGTTTTTCGTTTGCACGGTAATTTTTACTTCCAGCATTCGGTCAAAAAATTCAAAAACTTCTCGTTTTTAAAAGTTATTGCTAGAAATTTAAATGACTCAGAAATTGTGCTGTTATTATTTCATTTAATTATTTTTATCATATGAAATGGAAATTTCAGTTGGTGAATGGCCAATAAAAATAGTGGAACCAACAACTACCAGAGCACCAACCAATGCAGTGGTTGAAACCACGGTGTCTGTTACTGATTTCTCTACCGAAGAACCAACTACCACTGGTACCACTTCCACCACTGTCACGCCAACCGTCGTGATTCCAAAAACGACTTCAACTACAACTGCTTCTTCAGCTTCATCTGTGTTCAATTCAAAATCCAATGATTTTGACCGCGTGACAACCGCTGAACCAAAATCACTACCGTCCAGCACAGAAACAAACGATTATCATTTCCGGAAAATTACACCGGCAAAGAAATTCAAGTTTGCTCAGAAATATCGGCGACAACCACGGCTTAAAATACGAAAACCGAGTCCGTTTTCAGTTCCACTCCATATTTGTTCAGTAATTTCATACTTCGTAATGCTGCAACCGTTTTCAACTTGGCTAAATTTGCAATGCAATTCATTACTGATTTTATCAATCACCAACACAAAGTTTTATTTGCTAACTGCTTGACTTTTGTTTTTTAATTTTTTTAAGATGACAAAGGATTTTTACGAGGCAATCAAACATCATCTGGACGTAGTCCGATTACTTTACCTCAGCTTGAACCGTTAAATTTTGAAAATGAAGCAGGACAAACAAATTTACACAATGGTGCAAATGGCAAGTTTAACTCATGTAATTAGTACTAATTAAGAGTCTTTTATACCTCCTCCCTAACTACAATCTTTGTCAATAATTTCTGTATGATTACTATTAAATTTAATTTAATCAAAACTATTTCAATATAATATTTGATATTTCTGGATTTAGAATTTGAATTATCCAACAAATCGAAAATTTCCACTAATAAAATGAATTTTAGGACAGTCCGTAAAAGGGGTTTAAGGATTAAATGAAAAGGGTGTTCTGATAAAAAGGAGGGGCAGAGAAAGAAGCAGTGAGGCCCACTTGTTGATGCTGGAAACTTTGTGCTAAATTTCCATGAAAGAGTAACCTATTTTAATTGATGAATGTTTCCAACATGCTGATGTTACAACAATCGTATTTGATAATAAATAGAAAGTGAGAATGATATGGATTAGTACTTGAAAAGAGAATGAGGGAGTAGAGAGTGTGATTAAATAGTATAAGATAAAATCATGAGACCAAGTAAATATGATGAGACACAGACATAGAGGTGCGGGATGGTCAGCAAACAGGAAGAGAAAATACTGACAGATCAATCATAGTTTTCGGTAGAAATTTACAAAACCGTAAAATAAAACACCTTCACTTATACCTTTTTAGATAACTAAAATGAATTCTTGAAATGAAGAAGCAGCCCTTGCACCTTTCGTGTGTATGTGTCTGTGTGGATGTGTACCACTCCCTCAATGCATGTTGTATGTAGAAGTTTTGAAAATTTTCAGTCATTCTGATTTCCCAATTCTTTCATTGCAGATTTTTCGAGTGACTCGACTGGTATCAGATTTGATAATAAAAACACAGAGAGCAGTTGGAACGGTTTCAGTGAATCAACCGGATTTGATAAATTCGATAAAGTGACGGAGTTCACCACAAAAAGTGATATGGTTGAGAGTAATAGTGGAGAATTTGGCAGTGGCACTTTTCCCACCGATGATTTTGATTTATCAGCGTTTGGAGGCGGTAAGCCACCACCGGTTGATTTCAGCAAGGCTGATGGCATTAGTGTATTTGGTAGTGGCGATCTTGGATCAACAACAGATGATCGTAGAAGGTCGGTCATTTGTTTGACTTTTGCCAAGTAATAAAGAATCTACAATATTCGACAATTTTCGCAGAAATCTAAAAATTACTCTTTTTTTGAAATTGATATGATTAAGAATATTCACAATCATTTCAATAAAGAATCAGTTTTCATACGGCAACTTTAGAAAATCTTAATGCTCCGTAATATTTCAGGTTATTTCCAGGTAAATTGAAGTTATAAAACATTCAATTGAAATTTCAGTCATTTTGAAGCAGAACAAATGGAAACGGAAAAAACGGTGAGTTCAACGAAAAGAACGGCGACGACGCCATCTGGAGCAGAACTGAACGAACAATCAGAAATTGATTCGGCTTCGGTATCGAAGAATTCCGGGTTGATTCCTGCTTCACCACCTAAAGGTTTTGATGGAGATTTCGGAACTGGAAAAAGACCCATATTAGGTGGTGTCTTCCATGGAAGACAACCTGAATCCAGAAATTCTGGTGAATTTTTTATTTTTAAATATGAACTTAGTTTGGGAAACCTGAAACAGCACAAAGGCTAAAGTAATAAAAATTGCACAAGTTTGATATGTTTTGTGCAATAATATATCATTAAGATAGTGAAATCAACGAATCAATATTCACCGGTGATTCGGCATTGGTGCCAAATCGAGCTGGTCCCACCGGTGATGGTCTCGGTCCACCAATTCCATCCGGTGCAGCCATCCCACCACCGGTACCAGCAGTTGGAATTGGCGGTGCCGCAGCTGGCATCCTACCCCCGCTATCAGATCGTCACACCAGAACAGAGAACCCACCCACTACGGTTTTTTTTTCATTAAACTTTAAAATAGCCACGGCAATTTCCAAATCACTGCTGCAAGCAAATCTAAAATAAGCGATACTCCAACTGATCAAAACTGTCCAAATTTTATGATGAAGCAAGGATTAGATTAATGGAACGACTGGATAATTACCCTTAAATGATTGTTATTTACCGTCAAATTAATTTGACAACCTTTTTGTGCGCATTATTTGTGAAGTTAACGCTGGCAAATTCATTCATTCTGCCATTTTCAATTTGAAAAAAAAAACAAAATTAGTTGAACTTTAATTAAAATGTGTTTGAGATGAACAATTTTTCCTTTGTAAATAAATTTAAATTCACAACCTTACACGAAAAAGTTTTTTCCCGCTTCTTAATCACATCACTTCTTATGATTACTCAAAATGCCTCTTATTTTTTACTTTTCTTTCCGTAAATTTTCAATTTTCTCTTTAAGATTTTCAAATATTCGATTTTTTTAGATTAAACCATCCGCATTGTTGAATTTTCTCACTAAAGCAGATGTAGGTTTCAATCAAGCGATCAATCATTTCGAACAGGGTACTCCAATTGAATCCGCTGCCATCGATATTTTGGAAGTAAGTGATGTAATCTTGAAAATTTGTGATAATTATTTCAGTATCACCTCAGTTTCATCGTTTATCAGCAAGAAACGATGTGGCATCTTTTTCTCGTTTTCTATGCTCTCATTTTAGGTATGAAAAGCATTATCGAGCAGGTATAATAAATTTCACGTATTTAATGATACCAATTGTTCTGATAAATACAATTTCCGATGTCACACTGCATTTTTAGAAATACAGTGTAACGTTTACGGTTATACAATTACCAATAATTTCATTAAATCCAGCTATTGATAACATAGTCAGCTACCTTGCACATAATCTGTCGTGGATGGTTTCTAAATTTTTAGGTCGCATTAGGTAGCGAGAAATTGGATAGCCAAGCTAAATTGCTAGGCCACATTGATCGTACATTTGGTCTTGATAATTTACAGCGGTTACAACGGTGGGCCAATACAGGTGGTGCTTTGGATGCCATCAAAGAACAGGTTGTTACAACCCTGCAAAACTGTACTTTTAAATCAGATTTAATCAACTGATTCGCTTCAGAAAAACAAGAAAAAAAAAACTTTAAAAAAACACAAATTTGAAAATTCACTTAATTTTTAAAAATCGAGGCTGCTTATTTTTCTGTGCTTGTTATTTACCTGATATGTATGATTCAAACAATCTTTTAGATTGTAAAATTTGTAAAGAACTACACTGTACCGGACAATTTATTTCCTACCGTGCCACCGCAGTTCCAGTACCTCTTTGCTCCAGGAAGGAAACGGTAATTTGAAAGAGTTCGGCTATGGGTGTTCAGGCGGGTACAATGAACAACTTTCTTTGAAAAAAAATTTCCAACTTTCCTTGTCTTTTTTTTTTTTGCTCAGAATCTTCAGAGTTATGACTTCTTGCTTCACAGAAAGATGAGGACGAAGTGATATCGTATTTCCACATCTTCTGCGCATTTGTTCGTAATGTGATGATATATTGCCGAATTTCAACTTTATTGTTGTATGGTGTTGCTTTTGGATGATATTAATGTATTTAATTCCTTAAATTGCTAGCAATACTTCCGAGATAAAACTCCAGTTCTTCCTTGAAAGGATTGGACGATTTTTTTGGAGTAAATATTGTGCCTTTGGGTGTATTTAATTTCTGTGTATTTATTTGCGAAATCTGAAAATACTTCTTTTTTTTCTTAGTGATTACCATGAAACTGGAAAGCTTAGCAATAAACAGTACGATCCATACTACTTAAAACTTTAGGACTATGCTAAAAGCGATTAGAACGGTTCCACGAGTAGAATGAACTGATGTTTGTTGTATTTGTTGATCACATGAGATGACATTTCAGGATGGGTCAATTTGAATTTATAATTTCACCAAAATTCAGTAAAACTTGGAATAAGACAGGAAGATGGCAGGTACAACATTATAACTTGCATTCGCTTTTACTTCTAAGAAAACAACACGAATGTATTAGGAGCAAAGCAAAGACGTGAGAAAACATGAAATTAATGACTTAAAGCAACCCGCTTTATTGAACACAAGAAAGTTCACAAATAAAATTTCTGAACGACGAAATTGAAAGCAATCTCAACTATAAGTGAATGATATGTGGCAACTTAATGTAACCAATCCTAAATGTTTCACGATTGAATTTCTTTCCTAGCACAATAAATTGCAAGACTAAACCTATTTTTAAACTTCTGCCAGGAATTTCTATACCCTTCATTTTCGGTGTCAGTTCATGTATTTCGAACATAGTATCAACTTCGCAAAAGAAGACAATATTGCGATCAGCAAATAGTTTATATATACATTTTTCTACAACTTACTGCACGATTATGTCTTTCATGTGTATATAGTAGCAACTCATTTAATATTTATGTTTTCAGTAACTATTTAAATATGAATGGCAATGCAGTACTTTTTTGCAGACCCTCTGAAAAGTGAGATTCAGAATTATTAATTTTTATTTAAATTATAAAAAGCTATTAATTTTGCAGGAATTCATTTTTTTTTTCTCGATTGACAGTAAATTATGCCAATTATAATAAAACTTGATTAAGGCTTATGTACAAAAACATGAAAAAAACGAATAAACACATTTTTAAAAAATGTGTAGTTATAAAGCCTCATCAATTGAGATCGTTAGTCAGATATTTTGATAAAATGAAGTAATCACCATCGTCCGGACAGGATGGATCAGCGCTAAAGCCATTCTTATGGAAAAATGCAAGTGAATTCCCATTAAAAGCGAAAACTGTAGCCATTAATTTATCCATTGACATCCTAAAATTATCCAGCAGTTGGAAATAACTAGCTATCCAAAGATTCATTACTGTCAAGTTCAAATTTAATAATTTCTGCTCAAGTTAAGGCCAATGTCAATCCATCAATATAGAATGATGCAGGTAATGGCCGACACCATGCTTTGAATGCATTAAGGATTATACCCGCTTAACAGAAACAGAACCTGTCATCTCAACTTTTTCATTAGCATTATGCAGAGAGAGTGAGGATACTAAGACCTACCGTGACCTATTGAAAACCTACAGGTATGAATGCTAACACTAATTTTGGCAATTCTCTGATGTTCTGTAATTTTGAATCTAGCATAAATATGGCAAAGTACCAATTTATAACTCAATCCTTTACGTCAATTTCCTAAATCCGAAACTCAAAAGAAAAAGTTAAACAACAGAATGAAAATTACTTTTTTCCAAGACATTCGGCAATGGACAAAAGAGCCGATCCAACACCTTTAACTTGATATTTGCTCTCAACTTGTATTTCATAACTGAAATGAAAAGGATCTAGAGACAAAAAAAGTAACAATCAAATAGAAGATTAGTACGTAACGACGGATTCTCAGCTAAACTATATATTCAGCTTAAATAACGAAATGTGAAGCAGTGTTATCTAAGCTCATATGAAACATGCAAAGCGTCATCTCTATGATATCGTAAATCCACGATATTAAATATGCAGTAGTAATACTACATCAGTATAACAATATAACATGATTTGCTGCATCATCGTTGAAATGAATGTAAACAATAGCTCACCAATATAATACAGCTGAATCGAAATCAATATTAAAACGATAATGCAAATAAGCAACCGGTTTATCATCCTGATTTTTTGCAATGATATATCTACAATTAGTACTTATATCTAGGATTTCCTTTAGTATTCAATGTAAAATGATAAAGTCCGCGCTACTGACATGAAATAATGAAAAAAATTGATAAGCTTTATATCAAACTCCAATACCAATGGGTCATTGTCACAGAATATAAGTAGAACAACAGATTCCTATCAACCGATATGGTATCAGTTGACCCACAAACAACAAACTCATCTCTCATGTTCCAGTTGAAAATTTTTTACCCCAGCACAATTATTTTTATACTATAACTCCGTGAGATAGAATCTTACAAATACCTTGACGTAGTCGCTCGAAGTTCTTGTTTTTTACTTACTTCATCGTAACCCCATTGGGAGATCTGATACATGGTGCGCATATTGGTCACGAACAAATGGAAAACCCATTCAAACTGCTCGTCGCTCAGATGGGTGCCCCAAGAAAACGTGAAATGAACCTTTTCACTGCAAAATTAATTGACCAATTCATTATACTTCGTGGAAGTTGTGACATGACAACAAAGGTCATACAATTTATCCCACCATATTTTTCTCGGTGATAAATCAAAATAACATTAATTAACAATCTAGCATGGTGAATGATGTGAATAAAGAACTTTTATATTTTTAAATTTGACTACTAATCGATTAAAGGTCATAAAAAGAGGTTATAGCTGATGTTTATGTTTTTTCTTCTCCATAGATTTCGCTAAATCAATTCGAAAAAAGAAGGTTACCGTCAAATTATCTAGTGAGGATGTATTAAAAAATAACTAAAGCCAATTTATTTGCCGAAGAATAGTATGAGAAAAAAAACCTTGGAACATCTTCAAAACGTGTGGTACCGTCAATGGCACTTTCAGTATTCGACAGTTTCATGGCCTTCTTCACCAACTTCTTTTTCGTATCCGCTTTCATACTGAAAAGTAAAATTCATGTAAACAAAAAATATTAACTTGAGATGACCTGAAATCAGGCACGTGACTTCAAGTATAAAACCTCCAACACAAACCACAACAGCCTAGACATATGTGAAAACTTTTCACGAGGGTGTATCATTCTGAACATTAAATCATTTACTCCTCATGAAAACGGTGACTGAGGCGGAAACCCCGATCACACGGATATCGAGAAGGTCTTATTAATTCTCCGATTAGAACAAGGATGAGAATAACATGAAGAAACAACAAAGAGTGAGAAAAAGACGAAATAGCATCCTAATGATGGTGCCGAAGAAAATCAGAGTGAAAGACCAATTTGCTTGAAATTTAGGCAATGTTAGACATTGTAATTTCATGTCATCCATAATTAATGTAGGATGAATGAAAATTGATGAATAATCAAATCGTATGCAAAGTGATCACAAAACAGTTCATAATTACGGGTCAAGAAAAGGCTACATATAACAGGTTTGTGTTCAACGTGCGAAAAGTAAATTAATCAATAGCATCAATCAGAAGTATCAACATTTCCCAGTGAATTTTGCTTGCCGCGATCAAAATTTTCATCAGGCGAATGGTTGCTTAGTTTCCGGCAAACTAGTTTTAAGTCGGAATTCTGCCAGAAAAGTTATACTTTAGGGTAGATAAACAACATGGTTTTAAAAATTGAACATGCACATCGACTATTGATGAAAGTTTTTGCTTTTCCATTTCACTTCTGTTCCAGTGTGGTTAAACTAATAACTAAATGCAAACTGTAATATATAATGTGTGATTTTCTCATTCATGTTCAGTTTCTTTTTATTAATGTTTTGAAAACGGGTCGGTATTTTGCTTCTATTGTATTAATTAGTGTCTGTAATCTTTTTTCTTGACTTCAAGTTTCCTGAAGGTCCCATTTTTATTTCCACATATCCTTTACTCTTTAAAAACAGACAGGGATTTTTTGGACGATTTCAAAATGATTTATTAGTTCTTTTGTTGTAATATTTGATCATGTTTAATTGTGCTGCAAGTTTAACAATGATTAATCGCTCAAGTAGCGTATTTCTGGAACCAGTGAATTTGGTCAAAGATCATTCAGATCAATTGTGAATATTATTATTATTGTTGCCATTATTATTGGTTACGCGTTGCTGTAATTGAAATTTTTGCGAATACTCACTACAAAGTCATTAATTTTTATGTCCAATATATGATAACATTATTTATTTGTATTACACATATTTAAGTTATTTCATTGCAGCTTTAACAGATGACCGCGGATCCATTAGAAGAGCAGCTGGTATGTGAGGGATGGCCTATTACTGGAACACAACTGAGTGATTTTATTGGCAAACCAATTTCTGGAATACAGGATGTATATGAACTGAGGAAACAGCTTCTCGATGTAAGCCATTTTTGAATTGTTGTTCAGTTTTCATCCGAACATATGTATTCCGCAGAGTAAATCTTGAAAGTTGTTTGAAGGAGATAAAAATTGAAGCACAACGTCATGGGTATGAGATAGGAGAGAAGTAAATACAGTTCTGCTTTGGTCCATTTGAAATGTTTCACTGATTAGTTTGTGTATCTAATACTTACGAAGCTTGCATAGTTAAATCCAATCAAGAGCAATATTCATAACTAAGTGGCAAGTTTTATTTTATGCTGATTAAATTGATAATTATTTGTCCATATATTTTTTCCTGAAATTGGAATGATAAAATTTTGCTCATTTACATATCCCACATGTCAAACTTCTTATATAGGTTCATGTGGTTTAAAACTGAGCAATATTAACCGGGAGATTCCTCATTCTTAATGGATTTTCAACCGTTTAAGAAATATCGTCTCTTAGGTATAAGTGTATAAATAGTACTTCAATGTCCTGTATTTTGTATGTTCCGTAAGTGGATACGTAATTATTCCCAAGATTACCGAATATATAGTATAAACAGCAATTCTAAATCTGAACAAATGAGTTTCAATTTTATTTTGAGCAAAATTTGTGTTTTTAGTTGGAGTCACTGAATTTATTAAGGTAGAATCATTCGAAAGCAAATGACATACATATTTCATCTTCTGTTTTAGGCTGATATGCATGAATATGCTTCGCCGTTGCTCTCAGATCACGTAAATAAACAGTTAGGTGAATTCAAGGTGCGGTAAATTTATGCAGATACGTTCGATTCACTTGTTGTTTCGGTTATTTAACTTGTTGTTTCAGTGTGTTACAGAGTTAACAAAATTTTCCCCGTTTATCGAGGAATTTTGTTCTTTAAGTTTTAGGTGCAATGGCAAAGGTTTATAGGGTCATAAGGGAATGAATTTCAGTTATTTTTAGGTGTTTGTAACGAAGTAGCTAAGCAGATAACTGACTAGGTGACTATTCCGAAAGCCAGCTTATAAAATGTTGACCTTGAAATGTATCATTGTGCTTTAATACCACGATGTGGTTAAAGAAACCGTGAAAGACCGGAAGATCTGAATAGTTTGACTTAATTCTTTGCTAACTTTAAATTTCATAGTTTCTGAACTTGCGCTGTAATAAAATTTAGGTTAGGTAAAGTGCACTTTATGATCTTCAGGGACCTCTGGTCGTTCAGATTATAAAGCAGCGCAATGTTTCATATCCAAAGTATCATGAAGTGAATCATACCGATGGTCTCATCAAGATTCAACTAAGTGATGGCTTTTCCAGCATTCAAGCATTACTGTTTGAACCTATACCAAAGCTGAAGTATGCTACATGAAAAATTTTTAATCAGGCTTGGGATTTAGATACTTGCGATATTAACACCTAAATTTTGATGCTCCATTGATAACGAGTGCATCCACTATTTTTTGAATGATCAAAAAATCGTTTTTTTTGTTTATTTTACATTTTAATCACTATTAAAAATCCCAGCGCAGAAACACCACCGGGCACAAAACTTTGTTTGGTTGGGAAAATTCCGGTGGAGAATGGAATGTTGCTAATCAACGAAACCAACTGCCAAGTATTGGGTGGTAGCGTTGAAAAAATGATCGAGAAATGGGATATGGAAAAGGTTCCTTCAAGCACTTGTGATCAGCTGCTGAAATGTTCAGTAAATCTTTACTTTCTCAACTTCTGTTTTTTTTTTTCATTTTTTAAATGCATTAAAATTTTGCAGAATTGGCTGCACAAAGCAATGCGAACCACTGAAAGTAATGCTCCGAAATGGATTCCGTTTTCCAAGCAGGTAAAAAGTTGTTGAATCTTCAAATGCAGCAACTACCTCTCTCAATCGTTTGTTTCTGATATTTGCTCGACTGGCTACTAGTGTTTTGTGACGTAGGGCTGAAGAAGTGATTGGGACCGCTGTCATTTGGATTCAATTTTTTGCTTTCATTTCATTGTAATCGTAGGTCACGATTTTTTGAATGTCTTTTTTCAGCAATTGCAAAAACTCTGTTTACCGGTTAATTCCATTAATAAAATGTTTCGAGCCAATGACGTAATCAATGGTCTAAATAAAAAGCCGACTGATGTACGTGGTGATGATTTCAGTGCTGCTAGAAGAGCCCAGATTGAGTTGGTTGTCGAAAATAATGCCATAAAGAAATTTGCTCGAAGCCAGGTAAATAATAATTTGCGACTGCAATTTCAAATTTATGAAATCACTATTGGATATTGATGTAGTTCCTGGACAATTAGCAAATTCGTCTTTTAATTTTGTTCATATCATAAATTTTACCGGGGATAGAGCGAAGCTGCGTTTCAGCTGAAGCCGAAATTGCTAGAGGATTCGTCATCGACCACTTGTAACAATGTCAGTAAGAAAGACCAGTTGGCAAAAAGCAGGCCTGATGGAGAAAATACAGTTTTGTTGCTTACAATAGTCGTGCTTTCAAATTTTTGAAAGGATCTGTACTCGGTTTGCTCTGATTAATTCCGAATATGAGGATCCTTCGAACTTTGTGTGGGAAGAAAAATTTTGAAATGCTATTCAATAATGTAGTGGTAACTAGTACTTTATACGCCAAGATTGAATGGGCTCTTTGAATGAGACTTCAGTGCTTCTGATTATTTTTATATAATAATATTAAAATTAAAATCAAAAAACGGTCTTATACTAATATAATTTAGAACCGGCGTTTTGTTCGTGATGATAAGAAACAATTGTCGTCGGTTCATCGACCATCGAATCCTCCGACTCTCTATGATTTTGTGCAATCGAAAGTTTCTATGTTTGATGATTCCCCGCGTCATAACCGGGAGGTTAGTTGGAAACTAAGTATATCAGTAGATTCCTTGTTTAAATATGAAAAACTTTTTTTATAAGCTTTATTTGCTATCTGTAAATCTGTGTTTGTATGTGAAAAAAACTAATGCTGTAAACATAGAGCGGTTTATTAATATTTCTTTAAAAAAGCAGTGATTTATTATCCATCTGAATCGTTGTTGATGAGGGCATTTTGAAAACAAAAAAAAATCTTAATGAAATTTGGTTTTAGAAAAATTATTAAGATTGAAGATCGTAATAATTATTACGAAAATTTGATAACTATCACAAAAATTGGATTTCAGGTAGAAAAAATCGAAGCAAGTGTCCAGATTGCTGAAATACAAGATCGAATGCGAAGCAATAAATTCAGTAAGAAAAGGCTATTTTACGGAATATTTCTACATTTTAGATTTCTCTTCAGTTCTAACAAGTTTAATTTTGTAGGGCTTCGTAACCGGCAAAACCCTGATAACAGCATTGGTTCACGTGAAATTTCGAACTCAAATAGGTATCGAAATCAGAGTAATTGGCGGTCAGCTCAAGATAAGTTTCAGTCAGACGTAGTGTATGAAGGATTTCGGCCGAAATGTGTGTCGGTTTCAACGACTAATAAAGGTTATACAGAATTTAATGATGTTTGGAAAATTAATTTTATCATTTCTCTTATTTCGAGTTATTGAGAGCAGTTAAAATTTTGACGTCTCATGGTTTTGTTTGCCTTAGTTCTTGAGCCCAAGCTAATATCACCACTTTGGGGGTAATTATTATGAAGATTTATTTCAGTGGGTTTATTTAAGCACTGAAGCTCAGCTCAGTTTAATGAGCTGTAAAAGTTACAGTAGCAAATGCGGATAGTTTGTCTCGTGATCATAGTATTGAATAAATCCATTGAAATATAAACTTGCCATTGCCGTCACTGATTCTTGTGGAAGTAAATTATTTGAATAGCTGCATATGCTTTGATTCAACGAAATCTGTTTGAAGCAAAAATTTCTGCCATTGCCATATTATAAGGTCGTTACATTATAGGAATATACTTCATATGGTTTTGCAGAATTATCGGCTTTGCAAATTTCTCCAGCTGATGAAGAGTCAGAAGTTATTAATAAGGATCATAATGTTCCAAAGCAGACTCTTTTTTTCGGAAATAAAAATCATAGATATCAACAGAATCCAGTTTATCGGCCAATGCATCATGAACAGCAGCAGCAACAACAGCAACAATCATTCGATAATACTGTGAATGGAGGAGTGCTATCGGTTTGGAAAATCGGCGACAAATGCCTAGCACCCTGGAGCGATGGCCAAGTACTTGCTTTATCTCATAATTTGATGTTTATGATAGTTGGATAACAAAATGTTCCTGTCTTGAAGTGAGATTCAAATTCATTACTAGAGGTCAGAAACTTTTTTCAACCGTATTGAATTGTTCCTATCTAGATAGTCTTGGAAAGTCAGGACTCAATGCGCTTCTCCTTGCTTTCCAATATTTTTCAAATGACGGCATAACTGCTAGTCAAGTATTAGGTTAAAGAATTTGATGTAATTCATTGAAATTAATTAGCATTTAATCGACAAGTTACATATTTTTGGTAAGTATTCATTCCTTTTTATCTTTAAAACCATTTAATTCCATTTTTGCAGTTTTATCCATCACTACTGGTTTCAATGGGTCCAGCTGATATGTGTACTATTGAATATGATGAATACGGAAATAGAAGCAGTGTTCCTCTTGGAGTACTTCTTCCATTTCAAACATTCTGAATTTTAATCATGAATAGGTGATTATTGTTGATAAAATGTTGCGTTATCACTTGTACAGTTTTTTTTTTTGTCGCACAGAACTATAGATTCACTTTAGATGAATCTTCGGATATGGGCAAACCATCAATTGATCAATTAACTCTTAATTTCGAAAATTTTGTGTGTAAATATTTAAGACAATGGATCTGTTGGCTTTTTTTGGTATAAGGGTAGGTTTTTTTGTCACTAATTAATCAACTTCCAATTATTTTCCGAGGCTGAGTAAAGACTGGATATTGATTAGAAATATTTTTGAAAAGCTAAGTCAGTTGAAATCAAAAATTTCACTAAATTAGTCCAACATTCATATTTATTCATGGTGGAATATGCTTGTTGTCACTCACTATTCCATGCTAAAGTGAAATAGTTCATACGTTCTGTATTCAATTGTAATATATGTTTATGTCAATAAATTTTATTGGTTGCTGAATGTAAAATGGATGTTTTCCTTCATCTTTATCTTACATTTGTTCCACTTTTCTCTTTAAAGCTGCAGTTGTTGCGAATTACTGAACTTTGGGAAATACTATTTTGTGAGTATCATTTTATTCTTCGGAAAGTTCCTTAAATCATAACGGATATTGCATTTTAGTCTTGTTGGTATCATGTCCTTATATTTGCAGTCACGATATGTGTAAGATGAGTATTGTAATTTGCGAGAAATATTGACAACTAACATCGGATCGCTTGAAGAATTTTTTTTTTTTGTTTTTCGTCCGATTCATTTTTTTTTTTTTTTTTCATTTCTTTGTTTCAGATTGTTTATTACCCAGGTTTATCATTTTTCGAAAAAAAACAGTGTGGAGCGGTTGAAGCATATGATTTCACGGCATGCTAGTACGACAGCGCGTGTCATCAAAGGCACATGGCTGCCATCGAAAACAGCATTATCGCTAACACCTCAGGCTGTGAAACGTGTGAAATATTTGCTTAGCAAGCAACCAGAAACAGCTTTAAAAGTGTGTTTTTGATTCATTTACCTAGGAAATCAGCAAGTAAACAAAGAAGCAACAAATATTTATTACAGGGATGATTAGTTTAGTATAGGATGGCGTATTTGATCATTCCTTTACCGATGACATTGATTCTTTAACAATATTGAAAAAAATTTTCATGGAAAAACCGTTTTTTTCTTTTTGTTTTCACTTATTTTTTCTGGAAAAGGGAGAGAGAATGAAAAGCAATCAAATAAGCTTTTTTTGACTCTGATGGGAAAGTAGTACACAATGCATTTTAATCTAATTTAATGGTGATAATTGACAGCTTTCTTTGTAGGTTTTTAATAAAAAAAAAAACAGGATGTTGGGATTGTTCAATTAAATGAATGGTTGTAGTTTTTTCTGTAGGAAAGTTGTGCCTGATGACCTAAAAAATCCGTTCTGTGTCAGAATAAACTAAAAGTGTTTTTGCAGATAAGCGTAAGGCGGCGTGGTTGTCATGGTTTGACTTATACTCTGGATTATGCCCAACATAAAGCAAAATTTGATGAAGAAGTTGTCCAGGTGAATACTGGTGGTTTGTTGCGGTTTTGTTAAAGTCATTTCAACATTTTTCTACTAAAGAGATTTTTGTCGAGTTAATTAACTCTTGATTTCACCGCATCAGCCAAGTCTACGATGCATCTTTCTACATGACACCAGCTGATTATACTGTTTTGAATGACCTGCATTGCTCATTTCTCCATTAATTGAACAATATAGCATTTCTAATTGAAGATTTTCGGTCTCAATGTTTTTGCTTATTAAATGGTAGCTTCTTTTCTTGTACTTTTGTTCAAGACTTGATGCAAAGTTGGTTTTCAAGGATGGTGTGCGTTTGTGGATTGATCCAAAAGCGCAGCTAACGTTGTTAGGTAGTGAGATGGATTATGTGGAAGATCGTCTTTCTTCTGAATTCGTTTTTCGCAATCCGAACATCAAGAGTACTTGTGGTTGCGGTGAAAGCTTCAGTATATGATTATTTAAATGTGTTTCAAATTACTCAATATCAGTGTTTTATATAATTTCATAATGCACAAATGGTTTGCGACTCTGTTTATAGAGGTATTTGTATATAATATAACTAGTTAATTTTATGTAAGCATTGATTTGCGAATGAATAGCGAATAGCCTTTTCATCTATTGCTTGATTATGATTTTTCTTTTAGTTATCGTTATTTTATGGCTCACTGAGCAATACGGACACAATCTAGTGATGTAGGATTTTGACAGTGCTGTGTTACATGGCATTTATAGAATTTTTTTTAGAACATTTGTTTCTATAATAGGGATTGATTTTCCTTCTACACCAAAAATTAATTTGTGCAACGTGTAAAACTGAAATTATTTCTAAAGTATCTATACATCGGATGACCAGTTTTGTTTAAATTACAAAATGGTATCAACGTTGTTAATCATATTATACATAACTGCATTATTTGCTGATAAGTGTAAATTAGCATAAAATCCAGTCACACTATTAATTTTGACCCGTATTCTGCGTTCACCAATCAAAAGCAACCAAGCGCATCTACTGGTTATAGCTTAATGCATTGGTAATGATTTGGGCCATCCGTATTCTCTCTGGAAATACAAGATCAGTATGTTATATATAGGAGTGAAACAACAGATAATTTCAGTCATCAAATGATTGAAGGATTGTCGTAAAGAACGAAAATCCTATGGGTTAATCATCTAATCTCGAAATCTTTTCTTGACCACAAGACTCCAAATGCGAAACAAAGCCTTCGTTTGCAAGTGCTGATGCAAGCCTTTGTTTTCTTCGCGTTTGTCCCGCGTGGTTGTGGGGTACATTATTGTAGAGCGCCGTCTCTATGTCGCAGTTCTGTGCTTCGTCCATAAGCCAGAAACCCTTGCTCATGATTCGCATTTATCAGGTCCCGTTCATGAGCGTCATCGTTGGAGTACGCCCTGGCATTCGCATATACCGGGTATTTGCTAATATACGAAGCTTAGCTAATGTAAGCCTTTGTTTGGTAACTGTTGGTAAAGGGCAACAATGTAATGGTAAATTGGGGTAAAATTGTTCGGTTTATAAGCCAAGCAATTATCGTCAAAGATTCATTTTGTGATCGACCGCTCCGACCGTCTTAACGTCTGCTTCTCAAGTATTCTAACACCATTTATACTTCTTTACCTTCTTCCAATTATTCTGCACGTTTCAATAAATTATTTGGCGGTAAAGTACTAATTTCACGACAGGGAAATTTTGTTTTTATTTTTCGCTATGTTATATGGTTTTTCGTTTTACTCTGTCAGTTTTCAATCAACTCATCAATTGGCACGAGGTTGCTGTGTAAGCTACAATTACGTGGGAGTATAAACCTACGCGTAGAAACTGTATTTCCATGTAATGATTACTGGAAGGATTAATTTTCATAAACAGCATGATTTGTGGTACGTGGCTTTCGATGCCAAAGTTCCAGTGGTAGTCAGGAGCAACTGTTCGAACAAATTTTAAGTGGACGTTTGTCATTTCCGCCGCCTATTTGGGATAAAATTTCGTATTCTGCTTTGGCATGTTGAATTGCATTGTGACCCACTGGTCTCAAAACGTGTCATTGTAGCACAAGATGGTTCTGACTAACGGTTCGGAGTTTGTTTCCTAATTGTGCGAATATGGGGCACCTGTTGGTTGGTTGGGCGTAGGGTTTCCTGGGTGGCTGGGAGCGTTTTTCTGTAGGGTGCGTCCAACCAGTATTTGGAGCAAGGGTCTTGTTGTGAGTGAAAACTTGCAGTGATTCTGAATGTTACTGGCACATTCCAAAAGAATGCGGTTTCTGACAGGTTTCTAAGTCGGTGTATTAGTCAGCCGTGAGTTCAGATGATTTGGGGAAATGGACAGCAATCTTGAAAAGCTTTGTTCAGTTTGTCTGAAAAATTGTGCGTTTGGGATGCTTTTGGAGCTTCGGTTAACTTTAAGAGAATGTGGTGCGAAATCCTTGATACTTCTTAATACTATTGTGACTTTGTTTTGTCATAATCATAGTATTACAACCCGGTATCTCATATTCTCTGCGAAAAAGTTGAATGCTACTGTGGAAGTGCTGATTGTTTTGAATTCTTAATACAATGTCTTACTCAAGAATTTGTTTGTCCATGACTACTATCTTTATGTTTGTTTCAAAGTGTTGATGAGGAGCCAGCAGTGAAGTTTCTTTTTGTTTTTGTTTGCAGACTTGTTTACTTTTAAGACTACCAGTAGAGTAAGCTAAGGATAATGCAGATATTTGTGAAAGGCATCGATGGTGGAGTGAGACCGATATGCATTCCGGAAACGAGTACTGTGGCTGAGCTTAAGGTTTGTTTCTTCATGCAGATAATATTTCGAACTTTTGAAATGAGCAACCCGTTATTTTTTTGATGCCTGAGAAGTTCTTATTTCGTGCAATAAATATTGGACAGGTATTTTAAATGAAAATTTCAAAGGATTTACGCACATTCTGTGAATTGTAGAATCGTGAAAGCAGACAGGATGTATAGAACTGTTTTTCATCATGCGGAAAGCGAAGAACTCTGAATTACTTCTCGTCACACTAGGAAAAATTACTCGATCTGTTCTATTAATATTTTTGACCCAAATAATCATGGTTTGGCAAGCATAATGTCAGCCTTAGTGATTCAAGTATTTTTCAGGCATCGTTGGGTGTTGATGGAGCTTTTTTGACTTGCGGTGCCAAAATTTTGGCCGATGATAAAGCAGTACTTACAAAGTTCGGAATCTGTGATAATTCAAATATTGATGTCTCTTTACGACTTCTTGGAGGTAAGTCAGTCCTGCGACTCTTATTAGAACCTTATTGGTAACGATGATTTACATGTTTTTAGTTACCATTATTTTCGAGTCTCTACCTGTAATCTGTCTGTGGTTCGTTTGCAGTTGCGGAATTGTTTATAATTTCGGATTTTTAGGCAAAGTCCATGGTTCCTTAGCTCGAGCAGGAAAAGTTCGAGCTCAAACTCCAAAGGTTGAAAAACAGGAGAAGAAAAAGAAGAAGACTGGTAGGATTTGATTTTACGTTTGAATTTTAATTAAGAAAGTTAATAGTTTAATGAATAATAAGGCTTTAAAACATTTTCTTGGTGAATGCATCTGACATATTTTTATCTACTTTTCTCCACTGAATTGTGTTTCCTCATGATTCGTTCAGAATTTTAAGGTAGAGCAGCTCGTCGTATTCAGTATAATAGACGGTTTGTGAATATAGCTCTCAGTGGTGTAGGCAGAAAACGTGGGCCAAATTCAAATGCCGCATGAAAGTTGGAATTTTTCTGATGATATTTCTGTACTTTAAATAACTGGAAGTATATGTAATGCTCGTATACTTGAATAAATTTGTTGATTTGATTTCATCTTAATGCGCAGTGATCTTTTACAAGTGGAAGATACATATCTCTTGTTTCCGAAACTCAGGTTATTCATCCACTTGAAGGTTCATATCAGTTTTATTGATTTTTTGAAGTTCCGCATAGTAGTTGGACATACGATAAATCTTATTTGCGGATTAATTGAAGCTATGTTTAGTTCTGGATTTGCTGTTCTCAGTGGTGATCTGTGGCCTTAACAGTTTGTATCAGGATATCCTGAAGTTTTGACTTCAATCAGTTTTTAAAATCTGACGTGTTGGTGATATAGTCAGTTAGTGTTGGGTGGTCTTGTTTTATTCACGTGTCCAGTGTGCTTAACCGATATTATGTTTTGTGGACTTTAGATATTGTAAAATTTTCCAAGCTAATATTGGAGCCAGTTTTGTGCTGGAATGTCGATGGAGTTGCTGAAGGACGGTATCAGGCTTGTGAATGCCGGTTCGTTAATTTAATGTTTTACTTTGAAAACGAAGTTAGTTTAACAAATATGTCCTTGGAATGGTAGTTTCAAATGGCATAATTCAGTTGTGGCTTTAAGTTCCATTCAAATGATCTATCGTGCATTTTGTAAAAGCTATAAACATCTCTGCTGAATATGTCAATGTTTTCGAGTTCTTAGAAATTTTGTGGATATTCTGTTTCTTTCAGCAGAGTTTAGCAGTCTTTTTTCTTTTCCGTGAAATTTTTATGTCGAGTTCTAATTCTCCTTGTTTAATAATTTTTCTTCATTTTTAGTTCCTGAGATTCCCTCATTTGTAGATGATGGCGTCAAAACTGCAACAATCGTACGGAAATCAATGAAACCTTCGAAGACAGAAAGGAATCGTCAGAAGCTTGCTGCTGTAGCTACCACTTCAGAATACGACCCGGAATCAGATGATATCATCGTGAATTCGGGTGTGCAGCGACATAATATTATAAACCAGAATAAGAAGCAAATTTCCAAGGTAATGCCAACAAACAGTGGAATACATAAAAAGCTTGTTATGATCTTGTGCATGTTCATTTCTATTGAAATTATTGTTTTTAAAGCGTGGACTTCAAAAGCAACTTTTTTTATTGAGGTTGGGTGTTTTGTTTCAAGATGTTAATTACAAAGCTCTTTCTACGATGCATGCAATAGAATCATCATGAGTTTTTTTCCGCTGTATCTATATCAGTGTGTAACCAACTTAATGCGATTTTGAGAGAATTATTGAGCTTCTGGTACTGATAAGGCTTTTTGTTTGATTTTTTTTGTTCATTTCTTCATCAAGCTTTTCTTATTAGCTGTTTTTCTTGAATGTGTTTACTTTTTTAAAGCATTTCACTGCTAGAGGGATGCCGTTTAAAGCGTAAAACGAAAAGGTTTTTATTGAATAAAGAAAAAATTAAAGATTTTTTTAAAAATTTTTTGAAACAGATGATAAATTTTTAAAGATTTTCAATGAATGTTTTGTTTATTTTTTTTCAGAGCGTTTCGCTGCTAGAAGAATGCCATTTAAATCGTAAAACGGATCTCTTAAAGAGGAATGTTAAGTACATGATTTATGAAACGAATTGTAATTTGGATCCTGGCACAACTAAGCAAATGATTAATTTCATGGATGAACATAACCGCTGTAGAAAAAAGATTCTGCGTGCATTGCGTAAACGAAACAGTTTGTTTTTTCCTTTCATATGTAATTTTCAGAAATTGAAATCTTGAATGCGCTTTCTCTCGGTGTAAACTCTGTTCTACAATCACCTCTAATGAAAAATATGGTTTAAATGTTGTACACGTATAATTCATTTCCCCACACATTTGATACTTCAGATGGAATGAAAGATTATCGGCGGAAGTTCAAAAAGGTCAACAATAAATCGATATTCACAGATGAAGACTTCATGAAAATCGGACCTGGATCCGAGAGGATAAAAGTAAACACTTTCATTTGTGCCATTGTCATCTGGTTTATCCTGGTTCAGTAAAAGGTATATGTGTCAAGCACTGACCGAAGTGAAGAAATGAAAAGATAAATGAAATGTTGCAGTTACTACGGGGAAAAAACGTCAAAAAGGCAACCATTAGGGCAGGCAAAAGAGTGCTTGAAGCGACGTCACGTGTTTAGGTTTTCATCTGGTTCCTGCAGTAGTCATCGTTATGTGATTAGCCTTTGTTTTTTTTTTCGATAAATATGCTGGTTTATTTATTTTGCCATGTGTTGGAAGTATTTTTGTCAGTGGTGTAGTTGTTCGATTACATTATTACATAGTATCAGAGCGTCGATTTGTTATGAAGTCCTACTCACTATGAAATCAAATTAATCATTCCTGGCAACCTTCAATTAATGGATAAAATTTTTTTTTAATAATGTGAGTTCGCTGAGATCAATGAATAATACGAAAATATTTGATTTGCTGACAATCAAATAAAAAGATTTGTAAATAAAAATGCACAATAAGCATTGCGATCATGTAGTCGAAATAACAAATATTCGCAGTTAATTATTTAACACTGATTTGGTAAGTCAAGTCAAGCATAGGACAACCTTATGTTGAACTGAGTGACTAGTATTTCAACTTAGCTGTTGAGGTTTCAAAATAGTATGGAGAGAATCTCAGATTCCTTTTTTGAATGTGGAAATTTTAAATTTCGAACAAGATCTTGCCGTATATATATTTCACATAGATGTACACTTTTCTTGTAGCCATTTCATATGAGCATTTGTAAGTGTTCCTGAACGGTCGGTGATTTCATTTAGAAAAAAAAAGCTGCGAATCCACCAATGGGCGATGAATATGATCAGTTGGGTCCGCCTGGGAACAGTTTGTTACATCTTTTCGACACTATTTTCATCACTTCTCCCAGCATTCCTCCAATCCCTGTCCTGATTGTCTCCCCTACTGTTTGATTACTTTATCGCTGTAAGAGTGATTGATACGGATAATAGTAAGGCAACTAAGTAAGTGAATGTGACAGAATTACGCCGTCATATAGGATTAAGTATATGTGTCCCCCAATCCAGGTAGTTAAGTTTCGAAAAAAACCGCCAGAACCGTCACATTTTACGCACAATCCAAGTTGAAATTTCTTTTTTTTCCCAAAATTCATCTTGCAATTTTTTTTTAAAGTAACAAAAATTAAGAGCAAAAACACTAACAGCTTAATTTTATTGTTGTTATAAATCGGATATTTATTTTCTCGGTGAAAAAATTTTCATTTAAACAATTTGATACTTTTTAAAAAATTTTTATTGCTTATTTGCAACGAAGCATCACTCTTATCAATAGTGTCAAGACACTTTCTTCCGTTTATCTTTTCAGTACCAGCACCACCACCCGAAGCTCACATTCCTCCACCGAGTCCATCACTAGTAACACCCAATGAACCAATAGATCGATCAAAACAGGTGCCTGTGACAAAAGATCAACCAAAATTGGTAACCATAACTTCCTAGACATCGTCTAGAAATTATAATCCCTATACCCCTGCTCAAATGATAAACACAACTCACAGATATAATTATTGAAATAATAACAGTCATTTAATAACAGTCATTTTGTTTTGTTTTTTTTTACTAATGCTGGATATAACTTGATTAGTTCATTGAAAGATTCCATTTTCAGCTTGAAAGCTTTTCCATAATTTCAGTGTAATTTTTGATTCAGAGATTCAGTAATTCATTTTTTCTTTCTCTGCAAATGGAATAAATAATTAATGAAATGTTTTAAAACTTTGAAAAATTGTCAGAAAAAGTATCAGAATTATTAATTTCAACTTTTCAGGATGATGTTCGCAATAAAGTCAAGGGCGAAAAAAGTATTTTATTTACCGAAATAACTTTTCCATTTCGTTAATTTTTATATTATTTTGAACAAACTATAAGAAAAAAAGGATGAAAAAGAAAAAAGTAGAAGAAAAATACTAATACTTGATATTTATCATGATACATGACCCCGAAAATAATTATCCAGATTTAATTTTTTTCAAAAAAAATAATCACAACTGAAAATAAATTTTTCTTTCGGCAGAAGAAGAAGAAGAACGACAAAGTGTCGGAACATGTGGTTGTTTGGTGGCGTCTCTTGTTCTACTTGTAATGTTATTCTTCGGTATCGCAATGATTATATTTTTGATTACATTAGCATCTACAAAGTGTTTCGGTTCAACGTCATGTAAATGGCTTCGAGCATTCAAATTTTTCTAAAAAAAATGGAATTGAAAACTCAATTAGTTATTGAATTATGCATAACATTTCCAACGATATGATGTTTAATATATTTCCATAATAAACTGCAAAATTCTCTTCTCGAAAGAAACGCGTTACAGCACTTTTAAATTTTAGAAATTTTGTGATTTCTAGAAATTTTTAAAAATGAATAACTAAATAAAGTTCTACGTGATTTCCAGTCGGTAAAGTTTCAATCATCATCAACGTAGTTCAACTTCATTTACGAATTAATTGCATTTTGAATACCAGTGGTTTTTTTTCACATATACTTTTCGAGTAATTGTAAACTAACTATACTGAATTAACTACCATTTGAATTTAATTATTAACTAATATCACTCATGACTAACTATCATTCGGTTACGAAAATAACACATAGCTGTCTAATTTAGGAAAATTAAAATTGTTTGATAAATTCCCCTTAGATAAATGTCAAAGAAGATTCCCATAGTTAAATGGGGATTGGTTTCCAAAAATTTAATCATTTCATAAATTTCAATAGTTCTAACTCTACGAAAAATATGAGGAAAAGCTTTGTCAGCCTAAGATTCGAAAAAATGCAGACTAACCACTGATATGAATTGATATGCTATTTTCTCAATACATAATCACCGTACTTTTTGCAACTTACCAGAACAACTGAATACCTATGATAACGAAGAATATTGATGCAAAAGCATAAGTATATAATGCTGAAATTGTTAACGTTAAAGATTAAAATAAAAATTATAACCTAAAGAGATGGCGTAAATGGAAACTTTTGGTTACAAATTGCTCCTGAAACTGGAAAATGAAAAAATTTACAGCACTAAAAAAAACAAATAAACGCATAAATAAGGGGAGAAAAATGCCAAGATAACAACTTTTTACATAGTGACATTAAATATGAAGAAATCATGCGATTGCTTTAGCAGTTATATAATAGAACTGATTCTAAATGAGAATACATGTTAATTTTTAATGAATTGGAATTTTAACCTAATCGTTTTCAGAACTATCAAAGATGGGTTTCGCGAAAACCTGATGAACATGAAAAAAATTTCATTGCATGTAAAAAATGAAACAATCTCACAAATGAACTATTAATTACACACAAGAACAACTGTTTTGGACTAATTTTGTTGATTATATGCAATGTATGAAGAGTACAGGAATGAGGAAACAAAAAAAGAAAACGATTTTGGAGAGGTTCAAAAGATGAACTAAGAGATATTCGATTAACTAGAGTCAACTGTGCGGTATTCCCTATGTTGAATTTAAGAAATTAATTATGATCAATGAAATATGAAATCAAACTTTAGCAATTATATACAAACTCAAAAATCCAAGAAAGTTGCAAAATACTAGTGTGGTAATCAAAGTGATTCAATTTTCTCATAAGGTAGAAGTTGACAATAATAATCTTCTGGTTCAGCAATTTTCAGTAAGAAACAGGCTTGCTTTAGTTTCGGATTTTGTATGACATTTTTAAAATATGTGCACGGTTTATCACCGTAGCCGGGCATCAGTAAATCAAAAAATGCTGCACCATCTTCAAGTGGTGTCAGTGAGTGAATGTTACCAAATTTAGGACCCAAATATACGCATTCGTCACTATGCCAGCGATTACATATTCCTTCATACCTGTAAAATTTAAAACTACATTTATAAACTGCCATTAATGAAACACTAGGCTTTGAGTACGAGAAGATATATGATTTCTTTTCTAGTTCAAATCAGCACTGAATATTATATGCCATAAAAATCATGGCGGTGACGGAGTTTCACATCATTAAAAGGGAGATTAAAAAGGACGAACATAAATAATCGAAACACCTATCCTAATTACTTAAATAGCAATTTCATTATGTAAGAATGCATCAGCCAGCAATGTCAGCCTCTCAATATAAAGTGAACGTGTACAGTAGTCCCAAGAAAGGAGACATGCTCCACGTAATATCCATACAAAGCACAAGTATTCGCTAACAACGAAAAAAAGAACCCCGAGGATCTAATGGTGCAGAAATCAAAAATTAAATCACACCTAGCAATTGTAACATTTGAAGATAGTTCATTTGAATTTATTCGTTTCAGTGCTCGTTCATCATGGGAAAGCTCGGTATACGAGTTAATCGCTAGAGCACCACGAAGTACCTTCATAAATCCGTACATATCCGGATGGTTGTGTAACGGAAACACAAAGTCACGACTTTTGAAGCCAAATAAACATGCATGAATACGTTCGGATTCATAAATATCGATATAGTACATCGGAGCAGTCATCGATTCAAGGCCTATAATGAAACAAAATGATATTTTGTAAAATGATTTGCTAGCAACTGATCGAAGAGAAATTCTGCAGAACAGCTATCTAGAATAATCCGCACATTTCTAGACCGATACCTCCATTTTTTGCGACAACTAAGTTTAGTTGTTGAAAAAATTAAGTTTAATTACTTCCTAGTAATATTATCAGTCGAACGTTCCGTCTCCTCCCAAAATTTCGCAGGGATTTTTTTTAACGTCCATGCTAGTTATGGTCTTTTTTAACTTAGACGAAGACCAACGAATCTCAACAGAAGTTTAAATCATCCGTCCATTTCCATTTTAATAGCAGATTAAGATTTTAGATTTCACAGCAAAACATAATCCAATGTACTGCTTGGAAAACAATTTTAGTTTTAAAATGAAACTTGGATTAGTACGTGTTATGCGCAAAAAATCTTTTAAAGAACAAACCAAGACGATCCGGAAGAACAGCACCGAGCATATCAAGATTAAGATTAGATACAAGTCGACGAGCACGTTCAGTTAACATTTCCGCTTCTTCCGTGGGAGAATCATCAGTATCTGCGATAGTATTTGATAACTTTAGCTGAGATAGTCTTTCGGATATCGCCGACAATTCCGACAGAAACGAGCGCAACCCTTGTCGTGACATGAGTTGTGAAATAATCATACGATTCCTTTCTTCTTTCAATGCTTGAAAAAAGAAAAATTAACCAGTACCAAAAAATCCAAAAATCTAAAAACGATTTGAAATTGGACATCTGAAATTAAGCTATAACTAATTTATTTATTCAAACACACTTCAGTTAAACACTAAATATATTAGAATTCTCGATTTATTCGAATTAAAAATGATTAATTAAATGAAAAAATGGAAAAAAATGGAGTAAGATGAACTGAAATAGCCCTGACGAAGTGAAAATTATTTCATTACAAAAACCGAAGCATTCTAATATTTCACTGGTGAATTAACTCACAAATCATTTAATTAAAGCAAACAAAAGAAACTGATTAAAAGTTCAAACAATTAAAAAAGCAGCGGTACATGATAGCGAAAACCAACAGTTAATATACCAATAATTATCGCTTGATTAGTAATTAGGAAACAAACATTCCAATACTTCACAGATAGATTACAAGCAGAGATTAAAAATTAACATTAAAAACTGATACCATTTCATTTTTATGGTTAAATTCAAATGCTACACAGTAAAACTGTTGTTGCTTGACATTTCACAAAATATGCTCAACACATGTCCACTGAGCAAAAAGCGGAAATAGTAAAGTAACGAACGGAAACTTTTTACAATATAATTTATTTTCCTTCAAAAAATATGAAGGAATTTTTCATCAACAAATGATAGAATAAAGCACAAAGAAAGAGGTAAAATAGAGAAAGAAGAATGCAATGTTTTATTGACAAGACTGGAACGGGAAATATCACTGAAATTCATATGGCAAAAGATGAGAAAATAGAAATTATCGCTGTGTAATCAGCAACAAGATGAAAAAAGCAATGATTCAAAAATAACTTTTCTAACTGTCAATTTTTTTCTGACCTGGTAAATTATTCAGCTGTTTTCTGATAGAATTATTACAAAATATGGCATATCGTCCGCTCTACATATACTCATTAACTTTTCCATCTTACTCACGTTAATCTGTAATTTTATAAACTTTTTCAAGTGAATAATTAATCTTTATTGGATATGCCACATTTTGCAATGATTAAATTCTTAATATTGAAGCATATTAACATTAACTAAATGCTGAAGCATATTTATAAAATAAAACATGAACAACAAAAAAATTAAATAAAAGAAAAGGAACTAAGGAAAAAGAAAATATGTTGAAGAATCAAAAACTGCCGAACGCAAGCAAACAAACGAGTAGATAACAGGCATAAATTAAACTCTCGATTAATTTTTCTCAATTGAGAACTTATAAATTAATTAATACAGGTATAAGTTAATACAAAAACCATTCCATGGTGAGAGCCTGAAGGTGGCGGAAATGTTTGAGTGGTGTGACTAGACGGAGCTGCTCATCTCACGTTGTGGATGTCACATCAGGACCAATACTCACCAAAGTACTCTTCACGAGATCCCTTGAGCAA
>JABVXS010000067.1:0-63039 GCA_013365335.1 Madathamugadia hiepei
TCGTTAATTAAATTCAAAAATAAATGGTCAGTAAAGGTCAAGAGATCAACAACTGAGCTCTGTTGAGAACCGACCGCTCACAAACCCAAACAAAATGAAAAGTACCAATGTTTTTCATACAGTACTGAAATACAAATATATTTACCAGCATTTCGTCGAAAAATGCAGACGTATACATGAAAAATGTCGGTAATTTGGTGGACTGATTGAAATCCGGATCGTAAAATTCGGAAAACTGAAAGACAAGACTGTTTTTAAAAAGATAATGAGTTAAAAATATCTACTGTAATCAAGCTTCAATCCATCTCTTCAATATACCAAGATAATGGGCAGAAAAAACCGGACTCTCAACGATAATTTCACTTTTCTGTAATCAAAATGTGAATAATTTACCAAATAATCTGCCCATTTGATGAAATATTTGCGACCTTTATCAACGAGAATGATTGCAACACTAGCATTTTTTGAAGCCAGTTGATCTACCTGAATTTAATTATTCCCTAATTGGATCACTTGAATTTTCTGAAGGCTAATGATGACTACTCAATAATGTTTCCTTTCAAGAATAAGACTTGATGATACCGAAAGATTCGATTTTGCCAGTTATATATATATATATATATATACTAGTCGCAGAAATAATGAAATCTATTAATTTATAAGCAGGTAATATTACTAATCACAGATAATCTGAGTAAACTGACATGCTTAAAATTCATGGCGTACTTACTTCATATTGTAAAGCTCCTTTAAAGCTTGAGTTCTTCGTGACAAACGGAATTGCACAAGCGCCATCTTCAATCTTCAAACGATAATTCAATGCTACTGCTTGCTTCTCCAGCAATACCGATTCACCTTTATTACACACATTAGTATTGTTAACAATTCCACCCCACCAACCGAGCCGTAACACTTCCTGAAATGTTCCACACACTTTATGGTATTTTCACTTTATATTTATGTAAAACTTGAAATCAAAATTAAATTAATTAAGATTAAGTCGCATTTGAAATTATAAAAAATAGAAATTAAAAAGAAAACATCTTAATTTACCAATTTCCCAAAAAAAACTTTGACTTACATGTTAACAAAGATTTATGTTATCAAAATACACAAGTTAAGCAAATACACAATTTAGGTAAGTAAGCTCAGCCACATAAAGAACTAACAGCATTTTTCACATCTTCTGCTATCTGTTGTGTTTGCCATTGCTCGAAATTAACACAGAATGTCTGCTCTTCTTGTGTAATTTCATTCTTGACAAAAAGATAAGCATAACTTGAATCATCAAATCCAAGTACATTCTTTAAAAAACCAATTGTTATCGTTGCTACAAACACTGTATTCTTTTTGTTAATTAAAAGCAAATTGTTGCAATCCTTAATTACATTTCAATTTTAATCAAATTAAAGTAAAAGGGTAATAACAAAAAGTACAATTCATTTTTCTTCCCTCTTCCAACACCCAGCATTTTTACTTTTGCTAAGTTTTACCTGTTTTTTTCGCCCCTTTTTTTGTCATGAAAAATAATCAATAAAAAACAAACAAACAATTTTAATAGTTGCAAAAAAGTTTCAAAATAAACAATTATTCACTTTTACAAAATTACAAAAACTAAAAGACAACAAAAAGCTTAAATAAATAAAAATACAAAAAGATTAATTGTTGAAAAAAAAAAACTATGACTAATTTTTAATTACATTCAAATTTCTCTAAATCATTTATTTATTTTTTCAATTCAATAAATTCCTTTCAAAAAAAAAAAAAAACTTTGTTTAAAAGAGGAAATAAAATTTAATTTACAACTATAAAATATTTATAAATAATTGTTGCAAAGATAATATTTGCAATGAATTGCTGCCGCATTATCCGATCGATTGATGAAATAATAATGATAACAATGATGATGAATGGTACCAACGCTAAACCTGATCGTTGCAATACCAAAATTATTCCTAAAATTCCAATTATCATTATTCTTCTACTGAAAAAAATAAAAAGGCAAATGGATGAAAAATGAAATTGCAAGCCGTGATATTTATGAAGAAAAATATAGAAAGAGAGAGAGAGAAGAAGAGAGGTAGAGAAAAGCGAAGGATAAAGGAAAAGAAAAATAGCATATTTATAAAGAGGCAAAAAAAAAGGCTTGATATTTTATTTCTCCAATTTTAAAATTTTAATTGCCTAATTGAATAAATAAATATTAAATATAGAAAAATAAATTTCCCAAAATAAATGAGACATTTATTTTATTTGATTGATCGATTCTTTTTGTGTGATGAAAGATTTAGAAATTTTTTTAAAATTAAGGAAACAAAAAAAAATTAATGGTAATACTAACAAACAGGACCATTGATTGATCGATTGATCATCAGAGAAATAAATCATCGGACATTATGCTCCAAATATTGTGATGGAAAAAAAAGAAAAAAGAAGAAAAAAAAAGGACCAAACTGAAATAACATGTTGAAAATGTTGCAAAATTATGTTGGAATATAACGCATAACACGTAAACCGAATAAATTCCGAGATATGACATGTAAAAATAGAATACTAAATGAGAAAGGTAAACAAATGAATTATTATAAATGTAATGCATCATAAAATGCATATAAATGAATCCATTATAATAAAGCGGGTATTTGAACAAATTTTTAGCCATGTTATGTGAAAATCCTTACGTAAACATATTTCTTCAGGATGATTAAGTCACGTGAAAAAACCCAGTACACAAGAAAGGCACGATTGACATGAATGTTTTGAAAATTTTGTTTTTCTTCGAATGCTAACATTGTAAATGGGTAAGCGAACTTGCACAATTAATTCGGTAAATTGGTAAATTAAAAGCACTAACAATTTCGTTTTTTTTTCTTTCTTGCAAATTTTCATATTACTAATCAATTGCGACGACAAAAAAACCGTATTACTTTTGATTACATCTATTACTTCCATATTTTAATTAACCTCTTACATGTAATTTTTAACATCAAAATCGCGGGGAAACAATTTTCATACCATTCCTCTTTACAATGTTTCACCAATTCTTTTCACACTGTATATTTGGTACTTGACATCGATTAATTGCCTCTGTTTTGCGTATGTGTATATATTTGAAAATTTAGAAAACCGAACATTCTTATAAATCATTATTCCTAATTTTTAAATTTAAAGAATAGAAATTAAAATTTCAGCTAAAAAAACCATTACTTTCCTATAAAACATTTAATGTATTCGCACTCTTCACATAGATCCGGTAGCTTCAGGTCGCAGCAGAGAATCAATCCTTCAGGATTTTACAATCAACAGTAATTGTGCAAATCATGCATTATTGAACAACTACCACGAATAACCAGATACCTTCGAGAAGTGAGATTTTACCAAATCAAAAATTCTCCGCATAAACGGCAGGATCATTCAATGAAAAAAGGGAAATCTCCTGGAGCCTTTCGCAGCATCTTGTGAACAACAATCAATAACAGTATCAACCGAAACAGCAACATATCCTTTATTCAACAAAATCGAAAGCAACATAACAGAAAAAAAAATGGAAAACAACCGAATAAAGATGAAATTCTCAAAAATCCCATTAACAACTGCCGTCATTTGCCCATTTGTTCTGCTTCAAAAATGGAAAATGAAAATCGTTTGAAAGAGTGCAATTAAAAACTATTCTGAAATTTACGGAAAATGATTTAATTCTGACGCTAATACAATTCGACCAAGACCTGCTTAATGTAATATGAAAGGTTTACATGTTCCACGTTCTGCTTCAATGATCAAAAAAAAAAAATCAGAACTGAAGAATGAGCAACCTCAGAATGCAACAATAACGACAGAAAAGAATAACTAACACGGAATCAGCGCGTAGCATTTTCATAATAGTCACAGCTGAACAGCCAGAAAAGACAACACAGTCATACTTATTTTTAAAATAAGAATTACATTTTGTCCAAGAAATTATCCAAGCCAGGTATTTGTTCCTTCAAACCCTTACGCTTACGAATATCGGCTACAATTTGAGCCGGCTTTGTATTTGGTTCCAACGGATTACCCTGTAGTACCTGCCAATGGTCAAAAACACATTGTGGGAAAGCTTGGCCACCTGTATTAGAACGTAGATCAGCCGTGAAACCTGAAAGTTTGTGTTCTATGGAAGATCGCATATAACCATATTCTAAGCACATTTTCACACAAGCATTAGCCATGTGTGCATTCAGTCACCCTACGTTCCGGTGTTGTTAGCGACCAAAAATCCGAAGCCACTGCGGCATTTTCACTATTTCACTAGCCTTATTTTAAACAACGAGAGTTATGTGGCAAAAAACAAACCGAAAGATTCATTGACAGGTAAATAGGCCTTAACGACAAACATTGGAGTACCAGCTACTTGCGATTCTTCGAATACATGACCACGACGTCGATTCAGAACTCCATATATACCTGAAGTTGTCACCATTTTCAAAAAAATTATTAGAAAATCTGCAATACTTCAACTTTTTTAAGTACTCGGATTCTACCCATTTCTGTTCATAGCAAAAAGAATAAACCATGAAATTTTTAGTGCCATAAAATGGAAAATATTGAGATACAAAAAATGGAACCATTAGTCAGTGTTGACTCAAAAGATGAAAAATTTTTTTCAAACAACCAACCTCCTACAGCATTTTCCGGACATTGAATTTCCACTAGATAAACAGGTTCCAGCAAACGCGGTTGAGCTGTTAATATAGATGCATAGAAAACACGACGAGCTGTTGGAATGATCTGGCCACCACCCCTGTGAATTGCATCTGCGTGTAGGGTCACATCATGTATATTAATGCGAACACCTAAAATGTATATTTGTACAACATTCAAATCGACAAAAAAAAGTCAAAATATGTGAAATAACTTTTTTCATTAGATAGGAGGCCTTCTTACCTCGCATATTTTCATCACACAGGACACCTTCTTTTGTAGCCCATTGGAAACCAGCAACAACTGAATCCTTGATTTCATTTAAATATTGCACACCCTTCGTGACATCAACCAAAATATTTGCACCCGTACCATCTGGACCAAAACACCAAATTTTCCTTGCTTCAGTGACATCATAATCATATTTTTCTGCCAAAATTTTAGCACGTGCCTGAAATTGAAAACATTGCACATTATTCCCATTGGAGTCCAAAATGTCAGAAAAAGATCTGAATGTACATCTCCCAAACAACTGTTATCATTAGAATCGTTATTCCTGAATGCTATCAGTCAGTGAAGAACAATTTACTTTCATTTCATCGCGGGCATTAATTTCACCCTTATCGATATCATCTGCGAGCCCATCTGGCATAGGTAAAGCCTTGGCGAACAGACGGTTATGTTTGTTAGGCGATTTTGAAAGGCACAGTTGATCTGACTCTTCAGTCACAGTCTCGCGATATGAAACTACTGGATCAGACTTTTTAATTGGGATACAGGCATGATCCTCTTCTAAATCTTTTAAGCAAATTTCCAAATGAAGTTCTCCAGCACCAGCAATAATGTGCTCTCCCGATTCTTCAAATATGCACTGAACCATTGGGTCGGACTTCGCTAATCGTTTCAATCCTTCGACCTATAAATTGAAAGTATTGAACGAGCTGTGCAAGACGAACAGGAGTATAAGTCGAACACTACCTGTATCTTGTTAAGGACTACGCGTAAAATAGAAGTTGCCTTAAAATCAGAAGTTTAATAGAACAGCTACCAGCTTCGGTAAGTCGCCAGCATTCTTTGGTTCGACAGCAACACGCACAACTGGTGATACCGAAAATTTCATAACACGTAGATTATGTGCATCTTTGTACGTTGTTATCGTACCACCTTTCACAAGATACTGATCAACTCCTACGAGACCAGCTATGTTACCAGATGGAATATCTTCGATTGGTTCCACATAACGGCCCATCATGAGGATCGTACGCTGAATAGTTTTCTCATACAAATCTTCTTTCTTTCCGGGCACATAATTTGGTCCCTGAATTCTAGCTTTCATTCCGGTTGCGACCTGAAATGAGCAATTTGCTTCAATCGTTCACAAATAACTGAACGGAAAGATGAGAAATTTCTTGTCACAGTAGACTGCATCCAGAAGTTCAAACACAACTGATTTTTTACAAACATCTGGAATACGAAAATCTTATGTGGAATAGCAATTACGAGTTTGTAGAAACACTGAATATTTCAATTTTAAATTTTACAAAAAACACAAAATTACGCCTACCTTTCCAGAAAAAACACGTCCGAAAGCGTAGAAACGTCCTTTATCTGATGTTGGTACCATCTTTGAAACGTACATCATCAATGGACCATTGGGGTCACAATTCCTTATTGCAGTGGCAGCTTCATCATCATGTGGTCCCTCATACAACATTTCCATCCGATATTTTTGAGCAGTAACAGGTGATGGCAGATGCATGCAAATCATCTGAAGCATTGTATCGCCAGCTGGCAACCATTTACGCATCATAACCTGCAAAAGTAAACAAGATAACTTCTTCAATTTTATTCCTTGGATTAAATTACCTCACAAACGAGGGATTCGTTCTTTTACAATCCAAACAACGACTTCACAAAGAGTGAAAAAGATTCATTTTGAGGCCACCATCGCAACCCTAACTATAGTTTCCTTTCAAAATTCAAAAATGACCTTCATTAACGGTTTTCCCTCTAGATCTTTCTCATCATGAGCAAGCTTTATGCCAAGTTTTTCAATCAACTTCGCTGTTTCCTCTTTTTTGACATTCATTACTGCATCAAACACTTTGAATATCGGATCAAGTACGAACTGCACAAAACCACGCTTGCTATTGGCATCTTGAGTTGATGTCCACTTCTTGGTCTTCATGTTGAAGAAACGATCACCCCACAGATTGCGCATGAGCTTTTCAACCTGAAACTTCAATTATATGGATCTGAAAACGACAAATTTTATTAAAATGTAAGATACTCAACAGATAAATTATATATATATATATATATATATATTGTCGATTTAAAACAATCAAGCCCTACGTACCTGGACTCCAAATTTCTCGGCGTAGATTTCAGCAAACTGCTTTAATGTGAAAGCCCAGCCATGTAAGCCTGAGCCAAAGCCGACGTTACCAACAGCTGGATCAACCATGATTTGTCCCATTGGTCCATCATCATCACCATAGGTGGCAATAATTACGTTAATATTCTCTACGATACGCTGGAACGTCTGGTAGAGTTCCTCAGCACCAAGCTGCAGCTCCAGAAGAGCACGGTCCATTTTGTTCATGAACAAAACGGGCTTGATACGCTCAGCAATGGCTTGTCGTAAAACTGTTTCCGTTTGCACACAAACACCTGAAAACACCGAGATTGTTACTCCGGATTTCAGCATGGAATGTTTTGCTTTGATTGGATCAGTAAATCGACAAACTCGTAACATGAAGACACGATTTGGCAACTACGCCACTAATGTTCATTTTAAAATAAAAACAACTATGGTATTTGGGCGTAACCGACCTTTCAAAAAATGGGACAAACTGACGCTTCAAAAACACCTTTGAATAAACCAATAAATGATTTTAATTTGCTTTCACCTTTGGATTTCTCACCTACCACTATTGATATATGTTCCACAATAGAAAAGTCTGACAGCACCAAATGTGCTAGCAGAAACCAAATCATGTCTTTATTTAGCGTCCTTCATAATATACTTGGAAATGTTACAGAACCAAGCAAAATATAAAAAACGCATCAGCCATCAATTACTTGAAATAATTTCTGCACTTAGTAACTTACCAGATACACAATCGACAACAACTAGAGCTCCATCAGTGACACGTAACGCAGCAGTTACCTGAAATGTAAAACAGCAAAAATGCGTAAAGTTACTCTCCAGAAACCGAAAAAATATCCAAAAAGAAAAAACATGAGGCGGAACACATAAAGCAATATATATATAGGTTTTCTAGCCCGCATACAACGACAGATTCTGAAACTTACTTCACTGGAAAAATCAACGTGGCCAGGAGAATCAATCAGATTGATCAAAAAACCAGGAAGTTTCTTCTGTTCGCCATTTACGGTACTCACTTCCACCTGATTATCACCTTTGATGAAAGCAAGATCTCTTGACTCCAGCTCGAAAAAAAGGGAAATTGCACTGCAAAATTGTTACTTCCAGATTATTTTTCTATCCGATATTAAACAGCAACATGGAGAAGTGCTACAATTATTTATCAAAAGTTAAAGCACAAATTGAAAAAAGAAAAATTAAAACAAAGCTTACGTCGATTTAATCGTGATGCAACGTTCCTGTTCATCCTTACGCGTATCCGTAAAACGTGTCTCGCCTGCCTTAGCTCCTGCTATAATACCAGCTTTCGACACCAAAGAATCCGTTAGTGTAGATTTCCCTTCAAAATAATAAGTCATTTCTCATGTCGAATCTACTTTTGATTAATTTAAATAACAATATTCGGGAGCAACTTAAGCACTAGTAATAGATTCTATATTATGACAAAATAGTTTTAAAAATTCCTTCCAAAATGAAAAGTGAATTCACTCAAAAATGCTTTACATTTCTGTTGACTTTGCGAAGTGCAAGTTTAAACCAATCTAAAATGAGCACTTTCTGAACTCAGAATTTCGCTCTACTTGAGTTCAGTGCAAACAATACACTGTAGAGACAGCCGCAAAATGACAAACCATGATCGACGTGAGCAATAACGGACATATTGCGAATATTTTTTTTGTGGTCCATTATACCACGAATTTCTTCGATGGTAAAGTTAACCTGAATCAAATCGGAAATGAGTTTGTTCTATTTAATGTATATTAACTTATACATACTATTTAAGTCAACCAAACTAAAGATACTGCTTGACTATCCAATTCCTCGCTTATGACAGAGAGCTCTAAGAACAGTGGAATAGGATATCACTTGATAATAACTTTCAGTAGAGGAAGCATTATAACTGCTGAATAAAACGTATTAGAAACATTTTATGGTAAGTTCGTTTCATTTTCGGAAATCCTTTACAAAAAGTGACAGATCCTAAATTTTTTGACGAAATCAGATAATATAAATCTTAGTTATTTAAGTTTTCAAACAACTTCAGCGGTTCAGAACAAAATTTCAAAAATCCCAGGATTCAAACAAACTTGGACCCCAACCAAACTTTGAATTAGAAAGATTCGACCTGAACTTAGAACAGATCAAGTATCAATTCAACGAATAGCTTTCTAGCAAAATGAAAAAAAAGATCAAAGGAGATGCTTATGAATAAAAAAAGCACAATCAGTCCAATATAAGTCCCGCTACCACCATAAAAGTACAAAAGCATTTCCTTTTTAAAAAATTATTAAAGTGTACCTAACTTAATTGTTTCGTGTTGTTTTAATTTCATTGTTTTTTTTATTTTGAAGTGCAGTAGTACTTCTGTAGCAGTTTACTTATTCGAAAAAATTAAAAAAAAAAAAAAACTAGAAAAAGTTCAATTTTTGAATCTGAAAAAAGTTAAAAGTCGAAAATATCAAAACAAAAGAAGGTTTAATAAAGAACAGAAAGCCAAGGTCCAGCAATTAAAAAGTACAAAAAAGCTCATCAGAAAACGGTGTAAAAATAAAATAAAAATTTCCAAAACTAAAAAATTCGAAACTAGAAAGACACTATGCTACATCAAAAACAGTGCAAATTAATTTATTAAAAAAAACGAATCAACCTGAATACCAGAACTGGAAAACTTACCATTTCTGCAGTATCCTTCTTCCTTTTGCAACGAACAAATCCAAACACTCAACAACCACCGGACAAACCAATCCTCACAAATGTTGGCTAACCAAATTTTATACCGTAATGAACCTCACCAATTTCAGTTTGTTATAGGAATACTACAAAATGGTAATTATCTATTGCAGCGAAATGTTTTGCAAAAAGTTTTTTGGGACTTCTATATGGTCCTAAGGAGAAGGTTACTGTAGTCAGTGGTAAAAAGCGATTTTCGAAAATTTAAACGGCAATTAAACGGTCAATGTGGGTAGGTGTTCTACATGTGTGGTGTATTGACGATGATCGTGGGACGTCACGCATTTCGCGTATTTGGTGTATAACTTCAGTGCTACTTTTGTATGTGAGTGAGGAATGAGCTTGAATGTGCGAAAATTTTCGACAAAACCAGTAATGCAAATCATTGGAAATTCCTCATTTCTTGTTAAAAAAGTTGTGGACTGTTTTGCAAAGTATCAGGAGTAGTAAGAAAACGTAGCACGTATTCGTGAACTTTTACTTCTTTAATCGTCTATTAAACACTGTGTACATGTATAGATATTTGTTATGCATAATTATATATTAGATGTGTTGTAAATAACAAAGACAACTATTACATATAATTCATTATGTTAGGTGTGATATATTGGTGATGTCGGACCATGAGCATATAACTTCGTACAAAACACCCTCAGATACCGATAGTAACAGTAATAGTGGTTCGTTGTTCAGTCGACGCTACCCAGACGATTTATCAGTGGATAGCAATGGGTCAAAGGAAAATTCTCCATCGAATTTATCTAGTCCAAAATTAGTGTCACGTAGAACTGAAGCAGCTCTGTCTGCACAACGTCGACTACTAAAACAATATTATCCGATAATTCCGAGATCTCAACCAAGAATTACACATGACGATTTTATTGATTTGGCTACAAGCGATGTTAGTTTAATTCCAAATAATTTAAAAGCACACTTTGTTATTGGTGGTAATGAGGATGTTTGTATGGTTTTTTAATGTTCCTTATTTTCATTCGTCGGAAATTATTGTAAATACAAAAAATGATGGAGCTTAGTTGCACATTGCGAGCAGAACGCGCCTAGACGGTTTGTTGTGACAGAAGGAGAAATTTTTGAGGCTAATTGACAGGAGGAACGGAACGTAATTTAAGTAGACTTGTAAATACGAAGACTGGATGGAATTCAGTGGTTAGATGATTTTTTGATGAATTGAAAATTAGAGATCGAGCTAAATTGTATTCAAAATCTTCAGGAGAAATCGAATTCTGACGATGAATGGTTTGTGCAGAAAACAAAGTCAAGCAGTGCAAAGTGCTTGTTTGACAGGTCAATTTTTTAATATACAATTGTTGCTAGCTCAAAATTCTGACATTTTGCCAACTGCCAATTTTTTTTCAGGGCTGAAAGGTCTGGAAACTCGCAAGTATCGATGGGTAAGGTGTCAGATTATTTGTCACCATTTGAAAAAAAAAAAAATCAACCGATTCACGTTTTCGTAAATTTTGTATTATGTGCTGCAGGTACTACGCGTGGAGATATACAAAAGTTTCTGATGAAGCGGTTGGTAGACTTGCGTCGAAGTGGTCAGCAAAAACGTAAAGCGTTGTATAATGCTGATAACGGCCTTCTCACTGCTGAACAGCGAGCTGTTTGTTTTTTTAAATTTGCCAAAAATCTTTTTTTTCCATTTTTGTTTTATTTACTTCATCAATTTATCAATGAGAATAATATCGAAATGTTTGGCGGTCGAGAATCAGGACAGTAAATGTTAGAACTATATCGCAATATTTATTGATGTTGGACGTCGTAAAATTTTTCTTGGATCCTTCCATATTTTGTAGGAATCCTTGGAATCGGTTGATATAGAAAGCAAAGATTTGGAAATGGATTCTAATGATGAATCTAAAATGCGTAGCGCAGCTATAGATGCGGGTGATGAGCGGAAATCTGGTGTACTGGAGACGGCTAATCGAAAAAATAAAGTTAGTGATCGGAAAATAAATGTTTAAGGTGTTGAACTCGGTGATAAAAATGCAAACAAAATTGGACACAGTAAATCAAACGAAAATGGCAAAGGTGTCACTGGAGACACTCGCAGTAAATTTGCCAAAAATCTTTTCATGTCTTTCTCTGTTGTTCTAAAATGAATTTAATGTTATTGAATAGAATTAGTGCAGGAAGAAGTCAAATCATCAACTTTTAGGAAGATACATTGGGCAAAGATTGGTCGAACAACTTTTTGCAGTCGCAAACAAAAAAATGTGAAAGTTTGGTGGGACGCAAAATATATGCAAGGTTTTATCACCATTTGTGCTAATATTAAGTTGTTAAAAAAGAAACCTGAAATGTGTTTTTTCTAGAAGATTGAATTTTTCAATAAAGTTTTTTAACATCCAACCATTTTCCTAGGCGATAAATTCATTTGTGTAGGGCACTGTCAACATCAATTATAAGATTTTTATAAAGTTATTTAAAGAGACTGTAAACATTTTTTGCTTTTTTAAATTGCAATTATTTTCAGATCAAATTCAGCAGACAATGAAACTGATTCATCTAGCTTGTCAGGTGAAACAACACGTTGTTGCGTTGTTTTTACTATTAGCTAGACATGTCTCCATGAATCTTCCTTTTCTAAATTGTGAATCTTTGTCTGTTCTGTTCAATAAAATCCAATTTAAATAGGAGATTCGGTGGAAGATGAAAGTCGAGCAAGTCTAGTGGATGATTTACTAGATGATGTTGCGATAAATTGCTCTGGTGTTTTTGAGTATCTTGAAGACAACAAGCCTGAAGAGCGAAATGAATTCACTGAGTATTATTTGTGTTATTTAGGAAGTTGAGGTCATTATAAGGCGAAAAAACGTTCTGATTCATGGTTTTAATTTTGGAGAAAAAGCAGGAAAATAACCCTGCTTCATGGGAATCTTATTTCTAGAAAAAAAAAGCTTTAGTTGTTCATTCTCGTAATTTTTGAAAAAATTGTTTTCTGGTACTTGATATTAATGGAACTCCACGTTTTAGTATAATTTGAAGTTCTTTTTCCTCTTCTATGGTGTATAAAATGATCATCTCTGGTGTAGTAATGATGACATGCGAGAACCTTGTAAATTCTAGCCGATTTAGGAATTCGACAGATGACCAAGGTAACAAAGACAAGAATGATGAAAGTGACGACGAATTAATAAGGCCACATAGGAAGCCTAGAAAACGCCGCTTATTGTTCTCACCCAATAATAGCGATGACGACGAAAAAAAGGAATGCGATGTTGTAAAATTGGTAAAAAATATTCAGCATCGTGAAGCTGACAATGGAAAAGATACTTGCAGCAGCTCAGTTCACAAAAAAGAAAGCCGCTCGTGTGATTCTATTAACTTGCTTAACGGAGGCAAGGGCATCACAGTTTATGACAAGAGCAGTATGCTGTTCGATGACCATTACAGAGATCTAATTCACCTGGCGGATGAAGCGAGTGACGAAGAGGTGCATTCTTTTTAATCCTGAATTTTAGGTGGGGAACATATTTATTATATAGATGTCAATTGTTCTATGATTTGGGTTGGATTGCCAGCACATTTCAAATATCTATATGATTTTCAATTTATACGAATATTAGCACTACATTCGTATAAGTTAATCAATTAATAACTGCATTTGTACAAGTTGACTAATTAATAACTATCATTTTAAAAGGCTGACTGACCAAAAGCTTTCATTTTTTATACTGCCTTATCCAGGACTACAGCACTTTTAGGATCAGCAGATTGATGAGTTGAAAGCAACAGATCCCAGTGATGATGAACTGGAAGTATTTCATAAATTGGAGTTTGCACAAAAACAGAAGGCGAGGTTATTGATTTTGAATTTCTTCATGTATGAAGAGTGTAATTCTGGGCTGAATGTATGGAGAACTAATTTCACAATTTTAGATTCGATTATATTGATGAAGAGGCTTCATTGTCGGGCAATGACGTCGGAAGTGATGAAAATGATGTTGATGATGATGATCAGCTAGATTTTTACGAGGCCGAGGAAGGTGATAATGATGAAGTTCCAGACGATGAAACCATTCGAGAACAGCTTCATAAGCAATGGTTGAAACAACAACAAGTGAGATTTTCTGTTGCTTTCATTTTGCGTTCAAATTTGTGTTTGGAAATTTTGTGGGTTTTCTTCCAATTTAAGTAAATTTAAGCTTTTATGTTTAGATTCCACCAAAAATTAATCTTTTATCATTACAATGAGGAATATTGAGTTAAATTCAGGATGAGGAAAACAGAAAATTATTGTATTGGAAAGACCGACTTCTTGTTGATGGCGATCTCTCGGGCTCAACAGATCGCACTTTCCGCTTCAAACTACGTCGGGCAAAAAGTGTAAATTCAGATAAGGAAACTGATGATGTAACTGATGACGGAGAAGATGACGAAGTTGATGACAGTGAATTGATTAAGAGACGTCGGGAAATATCGAAATGGAAGATAGAACAAAGGGTAATCCTTTGATGATTTCTTTATCCGATTCCTTTTTAACTTGATAGAATATCTGTATTAAACTGGTTGCGTTTTTCACGCCACAAAAGTGGTGCGTACATCACGAAAAGTTCCTTATCGAATTAATTTTTTTTTTTCTATATAAATTACTGCTTGTTTTTCCAGAATGCTGAATTGCACGTTGAAAACACTTCAATGATGGGAACAAATTTGTTGTTGAAGGCTGCTTCAAAAGTTGTCGATAAAGGAAGTAAGTATCTAGGCGTCTGCTTTACGGTTCTTAGATTTCAAACTTGAAGAGCAATCTGGTGGTCGCTTTTGATCTTAAAATTTCCTCGCTTCTCCTTTTGACTCCTTTCTATTGGCATGGATTTGTTATTATTCTTGCTTTCAACTCCAGGTTTGGATGGGAATAGTCAGTTACTGGAAAGGGCAGACGCCCCATTTTGTAAGAATTCTCTTCTGCATCACCGCAAATCGTTATGTCAGGTGCTGAATCAGACAAAGATAGCACTCGTCACAAAACTAATGAATCCGATTAGTCCGTATGGAAATGAACACAAGGTTTCACTAAACAATTTTGATTTCCATACTCTGCCATTGATTTTCATGTGTTACTGCGAGCGTGGCATAGTTCCAAAGACGATATTCTTAGTTTCAGGAACCTTATGTTGCAAAACAAACCGAAACAGGAAGTAGAAGGATGGGTCAATGTTCGAATGTATCATCGCAATAATATCCTTTATTCTATCGAAGAGAGTAGGAGCATGCAGTGTGAATGTTGTTAGGAATTGTTTGTTTTTAAATTGAGTCTCACAAAACCTGAATTGGTTGTATTCCGTTTCTTCTGCTGTAATTGAATTGTACAGACAAATGCGTAACAGTATTTCGAAATCTAAAAGTTTTTCAGTTAGACTTCATAAATGGTCAATGTTGAGGAAGTTGGCTTAGTCTGCTAAAAATTATCGAATATTTGGTGACTGATATCTGGATATAGATATCAATACTGCCTATCTTTCAGTAGATCGTGAAACTTTTCCGGAGAGTAACGAACGTGAGAATTGCTGTAGAAAGCTAGATTGTCGCTGCGTAGCGTAAGCACGCGAGAACTTCAAACTTGGGTAACTAAACCCTTTAAAAGGTAATAAACAATGAACGCGACGCACAAACATAATTTTAACAGAATCATAATAAAACTTCAAAATAATGAATACGCGAAAAGCTGATAGAAGCTAACACCAACCCCAAGTATTAAACGATTGATAATACTAGAACCATAACTTCAATGATGGTTAATAGGACTGAACTGATGTAGAAATGTGATTTTAAGTAGGCGTGTAGTAAAGAACCTACGAAAGGTTAAGGGGGCATACGTGGGAAAACCGAAAATGACAGTATTATCATTGTAGGATAGAATGGATATTGGTTTTGAGGGATCATGTATTAAAGATGATTGGTCACAATTTAAGCGTATGAATTAATTCCTAGCTTGATTCGCTTTTCGCGACAGGTGACAATAGTGTCAAAATCGCCTGAAATTGATTAAGGTGAACTACGTTATCAACCCATGTCTGCCAGAATTATTAAACGTGCTCTTGAAGAGTACTCCGTTGAGTGGATTAAAAGTATTCACGCTAGTTGCACCGTCCGTTCTCTTTGCTGCAAGATGTAAACATGAGAACTGCTTCCGCAGGCGAGAAGTAATGCGAATGGAAATGCCTGTTACCCAGTCGAGCAACACAGAATAATTAGGTTTCTATTTTTGGTTATACCATGCCATTCTATCCAGCGCTAGAGGGGAATGGCTTTACTCCTTTTTTGAGCTACGCATTGTTTCGTCATTTGTAATTGTTCCTTCATAATTGTGTGAGTAGACTATATCCACTGAATTGGTCTAGTACCGCTTCAAATTCTGGATTTTTACCTGCTGTAATAAAGATGAAGGAAAAAAGCAAAGAGTCTATTATCCCGTACGAAAAGGCTTCCAAAAATCATACCGCAAAGAAGTGCAAAATACGGGCGTAACAACATTTTATTTAAAAAGTCCAAAAAAATCGATGAGTAAAACACTATAGCCGAGATTTCGGATTTATCAACTTGTGAAGATCCCTATGATTCAACAAAATTGTGATGAATTTTTCTGGTTTTCACACTGGAAAAGACAAAGTATTTGAAAAACTCGTTATAGCAATCACCTCACCATTCAACTCAATATAAATTTACTCATTTTCTTCAGATCTGATTCTAGCATATCCATTAGTCAATTTGATGTTCAGCTGTTGCGCGCGTTCCACTATACTCTTTCGCTTGTTGGATGATACGTCATGCGCCACCTCACCAGCAAACCTCTTGTTCTGCATCAGCAACATGTCCAAATCCTGGAAGCCCACCAGCCCTCAGTATTATTAGTAGAGATATTAGCAGCTACAATCAAAAGTACTATAGCCAAGATTCCATACTTATCAATTTGTGAAGATCCCTATGATTCAACTAAATTGTGATGAACTTCATTACCCCGCACGGATGAAGTGTTCCTGCATAACTGAAGTAAACAAATGCAGCATTCTTACAGTGCTCTTGAAGTGCGTAGAAGTAACAAGGTATTCCAAAAAAAAAACTATGAAAAAATCACAAAAATGAATTATACAATGCCAACCTTAACATTGTGTATAAGTACTTTCCTAAATCCATTAGGCAGCATATGTCGTGTCGCTTTGGCATTACCATAACCAATTTTCGGCATACGACGCTGTCCCTTGAATCTTCTTCGGACACGATTATCAATGCCCTTAACACATCGTATTTTTTTTTTTGATTCTCAAGAAAATATGACTTCAAGTGGTCCATAGCAAAACAATACTTCTCCGTAACAATTCCGCAAATCATCGACTAATTTTCCACATATGAAAACCGCGCATAAAAGAAATCGACTGTGAGAAAGCAATTTTCGCTACCACTTTTTATAACACATTAAATAAAAAATTACTTTCTTTAAGCGAATAATTTTAAAAACAAAAAGGTAAACCTCTTCCCCCTTGTTCTCATTTCCAGCTAGGTGTAAATTATATAAGTTAAGAATTTAATCAGTGACCATCAGTTACTACAGGCAACAAAGCAATAAACAGTATCTTTTTGTCTAGGAGAAAAATTAGTGCATGATAACAAACCTTTGGTTTTCGCCAATTTGGACGTAAACGATGATAACGATCCGATTCGTGTCTTGTGAAGCGACGTCTACGCTTCTTCACAATTTTCACCCTTTTTCCATCCACCAAAACCATGTTTGCAAGGAAAAAACCTTGAACAAAGATGTTCTTTCAGAGTTATAAATGTTTACTATCTTCATCTACAATATCTCATAATCTCATTCTCACAAAACCGTAATTACAAACCTGTCAAACATTCTTAATTACACAAATCCTTACAGAATGACAAACCAACGTTTTACATTATTTCTGTTTTCCTCTCCCTTACATTACAAAACCTTCGACCAGACAAATTGTAAAATAAAACAGTCAAGTCAAAAAGTCAACTTGTGCTTGAAGCTATGTTAACATAATTTAGTCCGAGCAAAATTAAAATTTGTACGGATGCAACACAAGTGAAACTTCCACAAGGCATGGAAGATTCAGGCCTTGATCTTCCCCAGCCTCTCTAAAATATTGATTTAATCAAAAAAGTCCTAAATATATGTTTCGAAACCCAAAATACAACCAGATCCGCTCAACAAGCGACCTGAACCCAACCACCTTAGATTAAACCGGTCCCGGATATCCCAAACCTATTCCCATCAATACAATCCTACTGCTTCAGAACAGTGCTCTCCGACCGCCTAATTCTCCAGCTATACCACAATCCTTCTCTTTTCAAACCAATCAATGGAACACATAATGCTGGTTTCTAAACATAGAAACGTATTGCAACTGCCTCGTCTCGAATACTTCGTTCGGTATCGCCTTTAATTCAAAAATTGTTGTGTAACCTAACATATGAAATGAAATGGATGGGTTTGATTTTACAAAGCGAAAACAGTAAATGGATTAAAACAGCGAATAATTAAAACCCTTTTTTGAAGTTTTTTATACCATAAAGCGAAATCATTGCCAAACTGTTAAGCTTTAAAAGTACCATAAACTATTCCTATCAAAATGTTCTAATTCGTTTCCTGCGATAATAAACTCAAATATTCATTCATTAATTTATCAATATAATTTCGAAAAGTTAATCTTTTAATACATCACAAAAATAAAACAATAAATATTTTGCTTGTGATAATTAACATCTACGGATCCGTCATGTTCTTAATTTCGTACTGTAACATTTTCGGCACTAAGAAGCTAGTGATGAAATCGCATAATATACATAAACAATAGAAGTGATAAAAATTATAATAATTAGTGACATACTGCTGGCGATTTAAAAAGCATGTGATAAATGAATCTCAAAGTCTCAAGCAATTTTATTCATGCGAAATAATCGAACTTGCACAATGATAGAGCCATTATTTCATAACAGAGAAATATTTAAAAGTGGAAATAATGAGGAATTAGGAAGGTACATCTCATACAGAAAAAAAAAAAAACAAAGCACTGATACGGGTCCCACAGATTTGTGGAAAAATTCCTGATAACATTGTCATTGAATTATTAAAAACAAAAAAAAATGATAAATCATTTCTTGGCTCAACCATTGCCACATGCATACATAGAATTATTACTGTTGTCGAGAAAGGAATGATTCAAATATTCGTATATCATATAAAAAAAATCCCAAATAAACAATTCTACCTAAATAGCAAATATTGATACTACGTAGAGCAAAAAAAAAAAAAATGCGTTAGCACACAGCATGCAAAACAAAAATCTGATCTTTTCATTTATTTCCAATTCATCCTTCAAAAAAAAAGGAGAAAAAAATAGCAATATCTCAGTTAACCTTTTCTACTGTAAAATTTACTGAAAGGATGAATTAAATTAACATTCCACCAAATTCATCAAATCATTTAAAAATGTATACATTTTTATAAATTAAGTATGTTGGCAGTTGATGATGCCGCAAGCTGCAGCATGCTTTAATATCAACAAAAAGACACAAATGATTGCTCGAATTATTTAACTGAAAATAATAACAACAAAAACTTGAATGAGTACAAACCCAAAACCCAAGCAATTTTTTCCAGAACTTTGTCATTCAGGCCACTTTCTTCTCCCATGGTAATGTGTCAAGCAAAAAGATGGAGAAAATTTTGTGCGAAAATGCGACTGAAAGGAAACTATCAACGATGATTTTCCTTTACTGACAAAACTGATTAGGTAGTGAATGTTTTTCAGAAGTCGATCACAATTGAATAATTCAAAAGATATAATACACTACGTCATAAAGGTGAAAAGGACCAAACAAAATTTGACAAACTAATCTTGGACAAAAAGCACTCTCTATCATTACTGCAAATAAGAGTGAATTGTTAACATTACTTCCCCACCCGCACTTCTGGATCCTTTTCATCTGAGAGCTACAAAAATTGCGGCGCGTAATGCATGATAAAAAAAAAGAAACAAACAAACAAAACATGAACCAATCGATTCAATCAAATATTTGACAAACAACAAACAATATTCAGGATAAAGTGTTAGAAATACAGCTCTATACCATCATCTCGACCTTTAACTAATCCATCCCTAACGCATTACACCGCACTTTTGATGCTGCCTTCAAAAGTTGTTCAAAACCAGTTCTGAAAGAGACTGCTCATAAAACACATGAAAAACTGTTTTGTAAAAAACCTGACTACAACTATGCCTTGTCAGTGACCAGTCTTCCGTTGTGTTCTTTACTTTGTGTGTAAAAAACTGATAAAAATCAAAATCGTCAAGTACGAAAAAACAACTCAGAAATGCAACACATAGGATTGAGATCGAAAATGAACATGACGGTCAATATTCAAATACTATTAAAAAATAAAACATCGAAAACTTACGTAGTACCAATTTCATCACTCGGCTCGCTAGGAGTCTTCTCAACTGTTTTCAACACTGCATCATCAAAAATTTCATTTGCTTCACTTCCAGAGCAGTAACGAATCTGAAAACATGAAAAATTGATAAAAAATTTAAAAAAACTTTACAAAATTTACGCCAAATTATTCAGGATTAAAAAACTTCAGCTGCTTGCTCATGTTCCATTTCTAAAACAAAATTTCTGGTCACAGTAGATATGAGAAAAAGAAAGCAGTATAATCTCAAATTCAAAGTGACTACTGATAACTATCAAAAAGAAACCTGCGTAATGGCAAAAATGATTGCTTCCGGTAATGCAATTGTAGTAACATAGTGCAACCGTCGTAGTGAGGACTTCATTGCATCCTTAAATTTTGCAACAGTTGCATCCAAATGTTCAACCAATGAGATCGCATCCGTTTCCGGTAATAAATCTCCTGAAGTCGATGAAAAATTAGAACTAACAGAGAATTGAAATTCTATGTATGTTCATCATATTATTGCTGGAAAAACTGTACTGAAATTCCGTTATTTGAACAAATCGGATTCGAAGAAAAACTTTTTTAATTAAATTGAAAATTTCAAAATAGCAAAAAAAAGCAGCAATCAATCACATTAAAGGAGGGATTTTGTAATAAACTAACCAATATTTAATTCAAAGTGCAAAGGTACCACAGCTGGTGACTCATAGCCAGCATGACGTGCACATGTGAACTGACCAGTCCAGATAGCCATTAAATGTCTTGCACACATTTCCGACTTGCATAATCGTAGAATTTCCTTTGGTGACAAAATACTGCTTGATGCAGCTTTACAACCATTTTCTCGGATGTTTGAATTCCCTGAAACATACTACTTGGAAGAACACTACAATAAAAATCGAAAAAATTGCAGTTGTAAAAAACCGTAATAAAGTATAATGTGACTGGAAATCTACGGCACTAGTAACTCGAAGAAATGGCAAGATGTGGAATCTCATTATGTCTCCAGCTTACATGTAAGCAGTAGCATTAAATTGATGCGAAAAATATATTATACCATTCTTAACGAAACCGCTTCGTTCATCATCAAAGGGCCGATAATTGCCCTCAGCAATTTCGTCAGCCTGTTGTATAGCAGTCTTCAATTCCGAGTCCTCTATTTCCTTAAAATATGACCATCGATTGTAAAAATGTTTGAAATACTGTATTACATTATATATTTCGCATGACAATCAATTCGAAGCAAAATGAGTTTAAATCATGTAATTCTTATAAAAACTGTTCCATCCATCAGAATGGAAATAAAAAAATGGAAACATCATCCTGCAGCCAATTAAAGAGTGGAAAATGTAGTACACAGAAAATTGGATAGATATGTTTCATCAAGATTGATTGTAATCATGGGCTGTTTAAAAAAACGCGTTAGCTTAAGAACTGCTTTACGTGACTGAGATTCAGAAATTGCTCTTACATCAACTTTTGCCTCCACAGTGTCATATAGATAGATATTTTTCAGTTGTACCACACGCGTTTTTTCAGAATTCAAACACCTAAAAAATTTGTTGGAATAATTGACCAAAAGCAATGTTATATTTTTTCACGAAATTGAATACAGAGGAGTATTTTATAAAGAAACTATGAACAACAGAAGTTTTAACATACCATTCCGCATTAGCCGACATATCATCCAGTGGTAGCTCGGTACAAACACACGATTTATTGATGTTGTCTACTTTTAAAATCTAAACAAACAAACGCAAGTCAACGGATTACAAATTAGGATCAAACCTTATCAATTTTTTGTAAAAAAGTTCCATAATTCACGGAAAAAAAATCACATCACTGATATTCTTAAAAGTATTAGATAAAGCGTATACAGAAGGGGTACTTCAAACCTTCTTGAACAAGCGCGATGACGAATAGTACTCTGTACTAACTGCCCTAATTGCACTAAACGTTCAGATCTAGAAAGATGAAAAGTACTTGATGGTAAATAAACTTACGAGAATAGGCCACTTGACGATACGGCCACTTCGTGCACGATTAATCCAAGCTAGATCACCTTTATCTAAATTTTCCAACTTTTCGCTTAATTCAGTTTCTAAATCCTTCATGACATCTGAGAACTTCAGCCGTTTCGCTATCGGAGACGGTGATTTATCCATATGTCTCTTACCTGAAACAGTTCTATATGACATATCCATATTCCTTCACCTACAGATGAGTTCTAAATCTCTCGGTTTCTCATACAGAATATTTGACATGTTACTGATTTCAGTAATCACAGTTCTCACAACTTTACTAAGTGAAAAAAGGGTCAACATTTTTCATTTTGCGTTCCTAAAACCAAAAAATTGCCAAATTGAAATTCACTATCACGTTTATTTTCGCCTTCCTTCAACATGCCAGCTAATTTTGCTTCTGCTTCGCTATGGACAGCCCGCAACTCCGCTTCCAATCCGCCAGCGGTACTTCTGTCTTTTCTAGCGCGTCCCTGCTGTCCGCCATTTTCTACATCAACCTTTGTATCATTATCCTCCGTGTCAGATTTTTCCACGTTGTTCATCTGTTCTCTACGTTTGAAATATTTCATTACGCTTTGAAGTGCCATACGTAGTTCGCAATTTCGTTCCTATATGAAAGCAATTTCGATACCATATTTTGAAAGTAGAAACGAATTCGAAAGCATTTTAAAAAAAGGATCGATATAGATAGAGATTATGATCTATAAATTAAAATGTTGCGGAGAACAGAAACTGAAATCGTAATCACAGTAATTACAGCATCTTAAGGAGGGACCAAAGAGTTATAAAGCTTGCATTTTCCTCAACTTCTTCGTTTCTGAATTTCAGAATCGACAGTTTCAGGTGCGATTTCCAATGTACAGCAGAGTACCAAGAAAATATGATTCAAACTTGGAATCAGTTTTGAAAATAACAACTCAATAAACTATTAATTAGTGAAACATCTAATAAAAAAAGACCTTTTTGATAGCTGCTTCCAAGTTTTTACCCGTTAATTCGAATTTCTGACAGGCACTCAACGGATAACGCTCAGGTTTGCAATTAAATTTGAGTGGAAAAGCATCCACCATTGCGAATTTTTTCTTCAGTTCACGGATCTGAAAGTAATTCCGTAACCATAATCATTTCGATTCGAATGTCAGTACAGTTTGACGATAAATACCTTATTTGGCTATTGATTTGACGATAAATAGTTTATTTGGCTATTGATTTGACGATAAATAGCTTATTTGGCTTATCCAGTAAAAAGCACTTAACTGCATCAACGACCTATGAAATGATTTGAAAGCAGCTTAACAGTAAGATCATTTTCATTATAGACTATTCAAGAACTGAAAAGAAGAATTGTCATCTTTTATTTTTTTAGTGACGATAATTTTATGCAGTTTCTATTCAGTAAGCAAAATTCAATCATAATATCTTTAAATACAATTTTTTTCTAGGAAAATCAGTAGTAGGTCGAGACAGACCCCATATATATGAATTAAGAGTAAAAACAATTACTGAATTTTTTTCACTAATTCATTCAATTTCTTCAAAACTAACCACAACTGGCCATTCTGAATGATTCGGCATACTGAGCCAGACAACTTCACCAATACCCCAAAAATGCGGTGCACTTGCATTACTTGCATTATCGCCACTACTTGCCGCATCACTGTCCTTCTTAGCCTTCTTTGCAAGGTCACCCAGAACGCTCTGTTTATTGATTTCACTTGCTTTAAATGCAGCTGATTCCTCTGAAAGGAGGATTTTTATGAGCACCAACCAAGTATATTTTGATTGAAAAACTGTTCTCAAGCAAAAAGTGCATTTATCCAACGTCTAAATTTTTTCGCATAAATTTCCTTTACATTTACAACATATTAACCAATTTGGAGTCACTGAAAATCAATTACTGTCTCTGCAAAAATGAGATATTTCAAGATATGAATCAATATCATCCTACAGTGAAGCTTTCTTAAACCTTAAAACGGATAATAAGCTTGTTAAAAAAACTAAAATTTGCACCAAGAAAGTTTCAATAACTCTTGCACGTAAACAAATTCAGACTAAATACATGTAATGCACCTGGCATTCGATGGTCCGCACTTAAAAATCCAGTTTTCTTCAATATTTCAAGAGCTGCTTTGTAAGCTTCCCTCATGTCACTTTTGGCTCCAGCAGGTAACTATAACAGAACAAATTACATCTAAGTCAATAGCAGGTTTTTGAAAAATTGTAATTCATTAATGTGAAATGAAAACTAACAGATTCATTGCCAGTTAAAGGTCGCAGCTTTTGCGGCGGGCAACTGAAAATTGAAGATTTCAAATTTGAATTCTCGTCAGTTGGCAAAAAAGTATACGTCACCTTTTTTGGGTAGACGCAGCGTACCTGAAATTTACTGCTAAATTTATGCTGTATTGTAATTATAAAAATACAAAAATTTATTTAAAAAAAGAGAAATCACTTCGTCAGCACTAGAATTATTACAAAACCAACCAAAGCAGGCCATTCAGGAAAACGTCGATAAGGAGCCCAAACTACATCGCCAGCTTTTAGCTCAGCTGAAACAAAGTTAATTGAAAATTTCAAAATTCCAAAATGAAGAGTTTTCAAGCACTGATGACAGACAATATTTAATATCCGTCTGCAAAACTCATAGTATAGAACTGCATTCCGCATATCACTATATGCGTAAAGGAAAAGTAGCTCAACTATACCCGATTGTTCCATAAGATTGAAATATGAGGTAAGGCAACATTGTGGTATTGAAAACCAAGAGAGGAAGTGAGGATGCTTCATACTTGAAAAAATCAGTTGTCAGGAAGGAGTAGCGGACGTTTCTAGTAATCAGTTATCATAATATGGCTAAACACTATTAACATTATTTCATCCAATTCCAATAATATTGGGCAATGCAAAGCAAACTTTGCTGGAATCTAAAATAGATCGAAAAACTAACGGAAACACATGAAACAGTGTAACAGTAAGGAAAAGCAAAACTTACACGTTGGTACTGAATTTCTCATAGGCTTTCGTCCCATTTTGTTTTTACAGTTATCGTGATGGTATTTGGTTGGAATTTTCGAATTTTAGACGTCTTTAGCTAGATGCTGCACACTTCTTATTCTAAAAAATATCACACTTACAAAATTCATTCACATTAAATCAATCTAATATTCAACTAAACGCCAAAAACCAAAGCATTTCAATTTGTTTTATAATTATTTAATAATATCAAATCTCCATTAAAATGATAAATTTACACATTTTTTTCTGAAAATTACCATCCGCAATTATCAAATTACTTAATTATTTCACACTGGTCCTTGAATAAGTTTAGCATAAGAAAAGTGTAAAAATTCCTTACAATGTAAAATAATTTTATAACAAAACTATCCTCGCAAAAAAAAAGAAAAAACTCCAGGAATCTCTCCGAAAAATAATAACTGTAAGAACAAAACAATCCCCGCTGTCAACCAACCTAGAGACCACCACCAAACAGCTAAACCAAATTTATTGCGGATAATGTTCGCTTTAACTCCGGTACCACAGTGAAATTCGTTGTCTCGGCGTTAAATTGCTTAGAAATAACGAGATTACCGTGCACTCTTATGAGCTGTACAGTATCCGTTATAGAGTTTGTAGGAAATCAATATTAGGGGAGGTTATAAGGTCAAAGAAGCACTAAAAATATTAAAAATCATTGTTTTCCAGATGACTTAACAGGCGGAAATTTAGTCACATTCATCAAATAAATTATAACTCCACGTAATGAACATGTAAACAAAATCATTTTTGTCTACAAAAGTTTTTTGTTTCATTTTCTTTGCAAAATTTTTAATGTTAGTCTTTCAAATTGTTCATAATGTTACAATAATGTTGAAAAAATAGCCTATTATTTATATTCTACCAATTACTACTGTTTCAATATTTACATTGATTTAAAACTTCGAAATGTGCAGTAATATTATATGGTGCAATGAAATTAATTTAGCAAATGTTCAACGATAAGTGGATAATACCGGCAAAAAATTTTTTTAGGCCAAAATTTTTGCTCATATTCATTTCACTGAAATAAGGAGAAAGCCTGTTGATTTATTATATGTATTCTGATATTGCTGGAAGTGTTCTTCGTTTTTAATATAAAGAATTTCAAAATACTTTCAACACATTTAGAGAAATGAATTTCAACGTACCCATAAAAAAACTGTTCTAAAATTTTGAAGCTTTAATTAGTTTGGAACTTATTTAAAAAAAACTTTCAGATCAATTAGCATTTTGTTTATAAGCTTCGCGTTTGTTCAATTATTGACCACCGTAATTATGACTTCAGTAATTTGTGTCTTCAAGACTGAAAGACTGTGTTACAATTAAAATTTATAAAAGCAGAAGCTCATTGTTATACGGTACAACAGTGAAGCTACAAAGGTTATCATCACAACTCATGCAGCAAATTTCATTAATACATAACGATGAATAACTAACTATGACTATTGCTCCAACGGAAACTATAAAGACAATTGCATACTTCCCGGTATGAATGTATTAACACAAGTAATATTTGTAAAATGAAATGATGGGTGATTTTCAAATAAAATAATATAAAAAAATGGTATACATACCACAGGGAGAAGTAAAATGAACTTACCCAAATTAACTCAAAACAGAAAAAGAACCACATTAGAGAAAGTAAGCACCAATAAATAGTAAAGGTTCCTAACAATATGCATTAAGCAGAAAAAATCTAAATTTATATCATCGACCAGTGTAATCGATATAATTCATAAATATCCTAAGTGATGTATAAGGAAGGATGGGTGAAACAAAACAGTATGATACATGTATAAGGCATTACTTCTAACAGCCCGTTATTGTCACATGAATGCTAGAGCGTACTTTATAGATGACACGCATGGACAACACTCGGTATATGCGAATCATGAGCAAGGGTTTCTGGCTTGAAGCACAGAACTGTGACGTGCAGACGACGCTCCACAATAGCGGACCCTACAACAACGTGGGACAAACGCTAAGAAGAAGACGTTATTGCACTATATCACTGAATAACCTAAGCGATAAGAAGGGAATCACACGATAATTGACTACTTCATTCAATAATACCAAAAAAAATTGTGATTTAAGAAATGAGCAGAAAACTAAACAGTAAAATTAAATAAATTTAACAGACTAAGCTTAAATAAATGCGTATAGTATGCAACAAAAACATGAATGTAAAGAATGTAAGTTCTTAACATTTCGGTTGAGTTATCTGAAAGATATGTGGTTCATCTTTCAACTCGTAAACTTCTACCACTTCAACGAATCAGCTCTGATTCAGTTTTTCATTAGCTGACCTATATGCATATAAACAGTGTCATAGACGGTAAAACTAATACCAACTGCAATCGGACCCTGAAATTACATACATGATCCTGTGCTCTCAGCAGCTGAACCCAAATATGCACCTAAGCTGAGAAAATTGATATTTTTGTAACATTTTACTTCAGCATGTAGTGATGGAAACTGAGAGGAAAAGTGGAGAATATTTGCAAAATACACGCCAGTATAAGCCAATGGAAACCAAACTTTTGAATTATTAGTGAACTAATTTAATTATTTGATTGCTTAATCTGGACTTACTTTGATCCAGTTCAGACTGAGACCTTTGTAAAGACCACATATAATACCTTCGGTTTTCCCGATCATATAAAGACTATAAAAGACATTATGTCCAGTGGGGATACGGAGTGTTTGCATACGACGTCGTACAATATCAAAGGGATAAGAAGAGGATTGACCTACTAATCCAGCGAAACCACCAAAAAGAAAACGATAAACAGATGGAACTTCCTTGTTCGTTTTCTCTGCAACAAAAATTAAGCTTTAATTAATATAATATACTTGACTTGAGTAATCAACATAATCTACCATGAATAATTGTGACTGATCGAATTTGTTGCCTGCTTTAAAACGAAAAAAAGAGCAGTTTACAAGATACTGGATAGACGTTCAAAATTATTTGTATAAGTATAAGCAGCTTGCAAAAGAACCAAATAAAAAATAGAATTTCATTAAAAACTCACCAAAATAAAACAGCTTAAGAGTTTCAAAAATAAAGAAACTTGCACCAGCATATGGTATCGCTCCCATCAAAGCTGGAATCAACCCGTTGTAAAACGTTCTGCAATTAAAGTTTTCGTAAACTGTTAATACGAAGACGGTACAGTATTTCTTACTATTATAATCGTACTAAGTTAGAAATCCGTAATTTCCGACTCTTATTACTGATAATGTTTAGAAACATTAAAATGTGATGTGATAAACACTTATAGACAGCTGCTTACTCGAATATAAGTGCATAAATTAAATGATATTACACGGCCAGGAAAATTGAGTGAACCACGTTATAAGTTAAATAACATAATTATTTGGCAAATTACATACCTGATACCATATCTTTGGTAATCTTTAATGAAAACATTTAACAGAGAACTATATTCATTGACAGTTGACGTAGCTAAACGTGCTTTTGCTGTATCAAGCGGATATGTACACGATGTTGCAATTACTCCTGCTAACGACCCCGCGATATAACGCCTCACTGGAGTTGATATGCTGAATAATTAGAGATCCATCCCATTTTATTATAACAAAAACTACATGAAAAAAAAACAACAACATTAGACTTGAAGGATGCTAAAATTGACTAGCTAAATTTTTCCAGAAAGCTAAACACGTCCCACACACAATAGCTAATGCACCAAATTAGAAATGATCCATACAAAATTAAAGGGCATTAAATACATTCAGCACTGGAATATTAAAGATTTTTCCTCTATCTATTATCTGAACATACCTGAAATTGCGACTTACCCATCCTTATCTACATGTAATATATGTTTGATCTCTTCATGCGTCCCAAACTGGATAACCGCATACGGTACAATGCGTACCATCATCGCTGAGTTGCCACGCCATAACGAAATTAAACCAGTTGTTTTATATGTACTTTTGATAAAATTAATAGCTGACTTCACCGAATAATGAGCTTCCCCAGAAACTAAATTATAATATCCTAGGTTTGATTTCGATTATTTTGAGAGAAATGGAAAAACAAAAGATGCCTCAAATATTTCGGTTTTCTGTAAATAAACTATCAACATGAAGGTCACAGATATAAAATTAAGAGTTACTTTGGAAATTAATTTTTGTACGATCAAGAGGTGCAATGGCAGTCTTGGCTAAGGCGCCAGCACATGCTCCAGCTGCTAACGATGCAAATATTGATCGATCTTTCTGAAAACACACTGAAAAAAATTTGACCATTAAGAATGAGAAGCAAAATGACAAAATTGTACCTAATAGAATAACAATTTTTGAAGAGTACCACAAACCGATTTTCAGTAACTACCAAACAAAAATTTTTAACAATTTTTAGTGATTGACAAAACAGTAGAAATTTTTCTATTTTGTTTTCGTGCAATCATTCCGTTTTCTTGGTCATATAAAGTATGCAATTAAAAACTTTACAAAAGAGCCCTGCCTATACTTCAAAAAAATTTCTTATCGAGTAGAAAGTTGTCTAGAAATAAATTTTTATCAAACACTCAGTTAGTCAAAAAAAAAAAAAACACATATTGTTAATTTTTTAGGTGAGATGAAAAAATTACCTCTTCAGATTGTGACATTGTAATTGAACTTATTGTCCTACATTTCCATTTTTCAAAATTTTCGTTCCAAACAGAATTTCAGCAAGCAAAAATTAAAAATAATCCTGTAAAATAATGACACTCTTCGTCCTTGCTTCTATGCTTTAAAACTGAAAAAAGAAAAAAAAAAAAACGCCATAAAAATAGAATAATCATTCGTATGATAAAAAATTCCTTTCCATTCAACTAATTTTTCTCCAACATAAAAACATTTCAATATTGCTAATAAATTTATTGAATGAAGAAAATCCAAGAAAAAATACAAAGTCACAAAAATAAATAAAAGAAACATTCCAATGATAAAGAATAATGGCAACAGAACTATCATCTATAAAAGCAACAAAAGCACAACTAATCGTTTCGGCTTAAAAATTCCCTCAAAATAATTTGAAAAGCTATTTGGTAAATTGCTATTACTAAATTTCAAATTCAAAATCTTACCTTTTACTTGTATTATTTTTCAAGAAAAAAAGGTAATACGGTTGATTTCTTAAAATTAATTTTAATTAATCTTAAGAAATTATAGCAAAACATATACATTTTGACAATTATTTTTACTGAAAATAAAAAATAACTTAAATTAACATTTACACTTTACTAATGGAAGTGAACGAAGCAAATGTTCGCTTCGTTTCTGATTTTTGCAATATTCACAAACAAAACAGCAGCTGAAATAACTGCTAGCAAGCACTAACGTAATTATTACCACTGAAAAGTGATAATTATTGATTTACTAAATTGATCATTAGTGAATGGAATATGTTAATATAAAATAATACAAGCAAATTTTGACTAAATTTTACTGAAATTTGATAAAAATTAATAACTGAAAAATTATAAGAACAAGACATTGACTCTGATCATTGGTCACTTATCGTGAACATAAGATTACTATTATTAATAGAATGAATTTTTTTTTAATTTTTATTTTCCCTACTCCTATTAGCTCAATTATCATTTTGGTTCTATTAATAATAGTATCTTACGTTCACTGTAAGTGACCAATGATCAGAGTCAATGTCTTGACAGAAAAAATGGTACTTCTAATTTTATGCAAAGAAATAATTTACTTTTCCGATTAATCGAATACAGTATGTAACCAGCAATTCAATAACTTTTATTGATACTTACTATTCTTACTAACTATCATTACTATCCTTCATCAATCGAATGTTCATATTGTACTTTTTAAAAGAGAATAATGGCAGCAATAATAAAAGATCAAAGAACAGTCAAAACAGCAACTATTCAATTCCTCACATTTCGCACAGAATGACGCAATATTAAAATCTAATTTTCCACACAATTTCACCAGATTAACACTCTACTAACATATTAAACAATTTACAATTATGTATTTCTTTATTTTAATTAATCAATTTTTACATTTACACTTTAGTTTTTGATAATAATAAGATTAACACAATTTATTTTACTTTCTAATTTTTCAATGAACTGATTTTTCTTACAATTTAACCATCCAGCCAATAACTTCCACTGTAACTTACTATTCTTAGTAACTTTCATTTCTTACTATTCATATCGATCGAATCCCAGTATATCCAGAAAAAATAATCCGGAAAACAGTAAGTGAAAAAAATGAAGTGATAGCCGAGCCTCAAATTCGTGATCAATTGTAATTTGCATGTCGTCCAATTTCATTGAATGCTTCTTTCAACGCTGACGCAAAAGTGTTAAAAGAGAGCGACGCCTGAAATTTGAGCATATTGTTTATGTGAGGTGTGTTGAAATGTGGTTGATACATATTACGTTCATTTTGCATTTATTTGTGCTACTCGTTAATGCGGCAAAAGATTACTATGAAGTCTTGGGTGTTAAACGTGACGCAACAACAGCAGAAATCAAGAAGGCATTCCGGAATTTAGCACTTAAACATCACCCGGATAGAAATAGCGAACCAGATGCACATGAAAAATTTCGTGAAATTGCTGCAGGTATCTCTTTTTTTCTGTTTTATTCATGTTGGATTTAATCGAATTTTAGTATTAAATACCCGCATTATATTTCATAGTTCAAAACAATTGAGCTTTTTTTTTTGAAACATTACGAATTGAAAATTTTTTGCATCACTAATTGAATGCTAAAAAATCCTTATCGCATATATCATTGTGCAGTCAGAAAAATGGAAATCTTTTTCCCCTGCTTTGTAATTTGAATTTTTTTGTTTGTATTCGCTGTGTTGAATAGTGCACTTAACTGATGGGTAGCTTCTAAAAACTGTGAGAAATTTTACGAACCATTCTTAATTATCTACCCTTACTACTTTTAGCCTCATTTACTTGTTATTTTGGCGACACTTCTTGAATTCAATTCATCTAATAATTCAGACCTATGAGTATGGAACGTCATTCTCAGCCGTAATAAAAGTTGAAACGATTAGATATTACCAAGAATTGCCCTCTAATTATTCTGGGTATTATTGAAGTTAGTAAAATGATAAAATGATTTGTATGATTGACTGAGGTAATTTTCATCATTTTTTCCACTTGACCGTAATTTCTTTGTCTTTTTTGGTTTACGTTTCTTTCTTAAAATTTTTGCAACGTATTTTAGCATATGAGACACTTGCGGATGAACAGAAACGTCGGGACTATGATGCAGGTGGTTGGTCATTTGATCAACAGCAACAGCACGCACAGGATTTCGACTTTAATGCCTTCATGCGTGATTTCCAAGAAAGTATGATTACTTTTCACAAAAATCTGGTAGTTTTCAAGGTTCAAAAATCTTTTGAACGAGGTTTATAAGGCCTGCAACGTAATCCATTACAGTTTATAATTTCAGTGAATTTCATAATTTACAAAATAGTGGCGAAGGAATATGCTTCTAGTAGAGTTTTCTAAAAATTAATAAATAACATTGGTAATACAATAAGTTGAAAACATAGCTGTCGACTCAAGTTTGACTTTTTTTGCATGGTTTTTCAAGTGTTATCGTAAAGCATTGCTACTATTTTAGGTATGAATATGCATCAAAGAAGGCATAATGAAGCGCATTTGAAATCTCACTGGGATGCGCACTGGAAAGCAAGCCGCAGTTTATTTGATGATCTTTGGGAGGGTTTCGATATGTTTCCATCGTTCGACAGTCTTGATAGTATGGAAAATATTCACGGATTTCAAGAAATAAATTTCGGAGATCTCGATTCAAATCCAAGTTCAATGTATATGAGGCATACAAATGAAAGAGGTATTTTTTAAGAGCGTGACTGTTCTGTCTAGTTCCAATCGAAGTAAGACGGAAATTGCTTATAGTCCACCTACATGGAAGAACAATGTGGCATTAATTTTAAAATGGAAAGAAAAAAGTGTACTACTCATGTAGACAGACAAAACACACTGTGTCAATACGTTTGAAGGTGTTGGAAATGTGAGCATTTTTTGTTTATTTAGACAGGCAAATTTTTAGGGCAGAAATGTCGAACAGTGACGAAGAAAACTGGTGGTAATTCGGTGAGCACACAGACAATATGTATCAGTGGTTAGCACATGTGCAGCTAAAATTTGATATACAGAAATCCGGTTCATTCATTTCTAAGTGCAATGTATATATTTTAATATTGGATATTTATCAATATCCATTACTGATACTAAATATTTTTTGATTTGGGGCTTGTGAGTAACAAAATACCCGGAAATTTTGACTGTAGGATATGCTGGGACATATCCTCGCATTTTGAAAACAAACCTTTCGTATGCTCTGAAGTATCTTTAATATTATATAAAAGCTTTTACTGCTTTACTTCGGTTTCTAATCATTTTGTTGTATGGGATATTTTTATTAACTATTAAATTGACAAGTGGATAAGTTATGCAAAACTACAGTTAAGTAAATACTGTGAAGCAAACGTGGAAACACAATATGGTATTTCATATGACTTAATATTTAAGGATACTACTGACACTGCAGGATGCCCCTCATTTTTGATAGGAAAGGATGATCAGTATGAGAAGTAATGGAGGAATGTTTTGCCTTCGGTCAACAATAAACGAAAATTTGGATTAGATAATAGAAAAAGGATGTATTTATGACAATTAATGAATTAAATGTTTATTGAATATTTTCTTATTTACAAAGCTACGAAGAAATGGATCGTTGCTGATTTTTATATCTTCCATTTCAGTAGCATGAAAATTATGAACAATATAAATAAATTGTACAATGCCCAAATTACATTCGTATTTACACAGCTAGGACTACAGTAATCATCGTACAATATTGCGGCCTAAAATAAATTAAAAAATTTTACATTACTGCTATCTAAATTATCAAGAGATCTAGACTGACTTCAGTTGTAAACTCATTTCTTATACTTTTTCTATTTTAGTCCTATTACACTGAAAGCATGTTTTTCGTCTATTCAACCATTTATCTGTTTTCTCTTCTATCATTACTCTTTTCCAGAATACAATTTCTTTGTATATTTTCTCTCAGTCCTCCTCAATAAACCTCACACTTTTATCAGACTTCTCTTTTAGTTTGCAAGAAATTGAGAAAGTTCCGTTGTATGCAGTCAGGACATGAAAGTCGAAGTAGAAAGCGCTCGTGTTATAAACGAGCTAACCAAATAAGACATAATTACCAAATAATAACGACGTAAGTAGCGGATATGTTTTAAAACAGTCTTACATTAGATCAACAAAAAAAGAAAAGTCAGGATTTTTTCCTTCTTGCAATACTTTTCTCCTTCATTAAACATCAAAATGAATTGTATGAGTGAACCTGGGAAATCATTGTTTTACAGTTAAGCAAAAAATGAAACAGATTCTAGCGCCTGGAAAAATGACAAAGAGAAACAAAAACCAATTAAATTGAAGTTTAGAAGCGCAACTTTTTTCACAAATTCGGTTGAAATTTTTGCAAATGGTAAAAATGAGAGACTCACGTAAATGGTATAAAGGAAATTTCCGAAGAATTTTTAAAAAATTCGTCTCCGATTTCTTTATTTTTTCCCCATTGTTTATGAGCAACAACGCACCATGTATCAAATATTATATTGTTGCTCAGCCACTTGAACGCCTGTGAAAGGAATTGTAGTTTGAATAAAATGAATTCGAGAAATCGTCGATTGAAATTTAGGTTTATTTATTGACATTTTTTTTGGCGATAATTCGAATATTCACGTAAGGCTAGGTCAGATAAACTTGCTCATCGACCTTAAAAAAGCCTATTCTTTAATAATGATAAATAAGTGGATCAACCAATATTTCTAGTTTTCTAATGAATAAGTTGCTTTCATAGTGCACTACTTCCTCACATATTAAGTTAACTAGTCATAATAACTCCAAAATTACGAAGTATGCTGCAAACTTATGGAGAATTTTCGGCAAACTTGAACATTCAGATAATAGCTAATTGTTCAATACGTTGAATAGGTGAAGCGGTTTGACGTCGTGAATCAGCAGGTCGAATTGAACGTCGTGTCAAGCCAAAGAACGATCTTGGCGACAAATTTGAGCTGGTAAAACGCCAACCAACATGTTGCCCGCAGTGTGAGCATTCATGAATAGTCCACTTGTAACTAAAGCTTCGTTTTAATTTATCACTTATGCATGAACCTAGTCTTTTGTTTCACACAATACTTCTCACAGTTTCTTCCAGCTTTATTAAACAACATATACTCTCTTGAAATGTGAAATATCTCAATTTCAGAACAGTAAAAATTCCTGATTTTCAAATTAACAAATTGGCTGATCAAGGACCACTCGATAACTATAATTTTCTACTGACAAACTACAGAGAAGTTTACATGAACAATAAAATTATATTTTTCATTTAAAATTGTCTTTTCAATCATCAAGAAATTTCTCAGTACTAACCCTGGAAACCAGGAGCATTCGGCTGACGGTGAACCACGTGCTAGTGTTGACACTACTTCCGATACAGTGAATAAATCATGCACATAACCACCTAAATTTAAAAAACGAAAAATCTTGAAAACAAACTTTAAACTGGCCCAAAACAACAAAAGAGGTTTTATCATATGAATTTTTTGATAAGAAAAAAGTTGAATAACAGCTCCAGAAACTAATCTGATAGTAAATCGACCTGCTTTACTGAAGTACCAACCTGGATTAACGTAATGTGCACTGTTTCCCTCCGTTGATACGCTAATCACGTCTGACATATTACATAACAGTGTACTACAATTCTTGCAAACAATAACATCAATCTGTAAAGAAAGCACTTATTATCACATTATTGTCACATGGGACGGTTATTTTCAACAACAATACAAAGAAAGGACCCCTACCAAAATACTATCGAACATTTTTTGTTTAAGATGATTCAAAGGTTAGTGAAACACACAGTTCACTTAACTAACTGAAATCAACAAGCCTCAGAAGCAAAGTTTTACTTTGCTGAGGCACAAAGCTTGTTTTACAGTCCTTTTGTTTCGCCAGAGCTGCACAGTACAATGGTTATTTCATTAATTGTTCAATGAAAGAATTTGGATAGAATGATTTACACGATTAATTATCGCATATTCATCCCTCAATCTTCTATCTGTGCATGGTTCTTCCAGCAAACGTAAGCGCATTTCCATATCGATTGGTAAATTTGCAGCTATCCAATAGCTCAGTGTCGTCGGCCCCTAAATTAGGAATGTTGTAAATCTCTATTTCGTCAGAATAGTTATTTCGCAATATTTTCGATAAAATTTTTATTTACTTGCAAACCACCATTTCCAAATGCAATAAATTTTAGTGTCAAAGTTCAGACAGCACTATACGTCGAAATTAAAAAAAGTACCAAAGAAAGAACACGATGAACTTTGTCGTATACGTGCCAACCATAAAGCCACTTGGCAATTCGATCAATGTAATGTTTCTAGAAACCAAAATTTATTATATTTTTCTACAATTAGCATCTTGTCAAGAAAACACATGAATTTTGACTATAATCACCAAAAAATTACATAAATTACTGCTCGTCAAAAATGTGTGTTAGCTTACGGCAAGAAAAAATATTACCGTAAATGACATTTTTAGGACATGCTGCGAATGTGATGTCAGAGCAGCAAAATACCGTAAACTCTAAAAAAAACAATTAATTTAGCATGTGAGCAATATGAGATGAATGCCTATCACAGCTTACATTTTTCTACAATTAGCATTTTGTCAAAAACTTCAAGGAAATACATGAAATCTTGATTGTAATCATTAAAAATTACATAAATCACTGCTAGTCAAACCAGCAAAACTGATGATCTCCACAATTCTACAGCGAATGTAAAATGCATTGATAAAAATTTACAAATTCTTCAAAAAAAAACCATTGTTTTCGACCATCTTTCATTAGAATTATGCTTTTATCTTTTCATTTATTACGCTCAATAATGGTGTGACTAGACGGTGTTGCCCATCTGACGTTCCCATCAGACCAATACTCACCAAAGTGTGCTCATCACGAGATCCCTTGGGCAAGGTGATTCGCCTAACCAGCGAGCGACTTTAAGACAATTGTTAAAAAAGACAAAGGGGTCGACACGAGGAAACTCGTTGAAAAAATCGACTGATTATTTTTTAGTTTAGTTTTATGCTTAATAATCACTCGTGTCATCGAAGCAAGAATGGCAGCAGCATGAGAGATTTCTTATTTGAATCTTAATCATTTTTGGTTTATTCATTTTTTAAGAACTTTGGTCATTTTTTTAGAAATTTGATTACTTTTACTGGTCGCATACGAGCAAATGACGCGGGCATAAGTGATTGGAAAAAAGGTGACAATTCTTGTTCGTCCAGAACAAGAACTTCACCATATGGCATCCTGAAATATTATATATTTGCAAATTTGTTATAACTTCTTACTGCAAAATCCTCAAATCTAATTTTAGAGCTTAATATAACCACAAAGATACCCGTTTATGGCAGATCGTCGGCTAAGTATACGGCAGCGCTGACGGCCAATTGCTTGCACAGAAACTCCACCGTCATTTTCTTGCAAGCTTCGAATCTGTATTGGTACATGCATTTAAAATTTTATTGTCATCAGTGCATCAAACTTCAGTTCCAGCTCAGAAGTGATTTCTAATAATAAGCAAAATAGATGAAATAATGCTTTGGAACTATTAGTCTTACCGGTATTTAGATATATTTATCCAATATCGTCTGAAACTTATCCGTGATTAACTTTGGAGAGTCTTAATACTCTTTTCATCCTCAACGACCAAATAAGGACCTGAATCAACGTTGCAATATTCGTCTCAAAGTTGTCCAGTCGTGGTTTTAATGCTATGTACTCATTTTCTCGAGCTGCATGTTGAAGCTGCGAGACAAGTAATGGATAATCGGTATGGAAAGGAAGCAACTGTGTAGGTAGCAAAACAACAGGCATTTCCAAGATCGATACTGTTATCACTTCTCCAGGATTTTCCATTTTGAAACTATGCGGCACTTCATCATCTCCTACATCAATTACTCCATATATTTACCTCAACAATACATGATTCAATAAAAAGGTAGCTTTGCAAACATTTCCTGATTTCCATTGTACATTAATGTCGATGATAACCACCTAAATAAGTTAAATTTTGGAATCAGAAGTGATATATACGACCAGGAATATACACATCCAATTTATTCATGCATTTCAATCAGCCATTACTTAATGATTTTGATGATTGTTGAAACTGATTGACCTTTTATAAAAATCGTCTTATTTAGACTTAACTTCATGCTTAATTTGCCAAAAAAAGATGCTAACAATACTTGAATATCATCATTCTTCAGGCACCCGATGAATGACCTCTTACCGTCCATTTTATTGGGATAAGTTGATCATGGTAAAATTAAAAGAAATAAAATTTCTAAAAACTTCACAGATTTAAAATTCCCTATGTTGATTGTCTTTTTTATACAACAATTCATTCAACTATTCCAATGTATGACAGAGTTAGGACACACAATATCATTAACTTGCACGATAAATTATTTTCAAAAAGTGTACCTTGTAATCGTAAATATTGATGCGTTGGTGGTAATGTGACATCAAAAGGTCTCCGTTCTCGTTGACTATCATCACTACTATGTGAACTGTCCGACTCTGTATCATCTTCGTGAAGGCTATCATTTTCATTGTCAATATTTCGTATGTTGTTATTGCGATTCATCCAAAATTCAATTTTTAATTCCAATAAAAAGAAAAATCAAAACGCATAAAAATAACTTCCCATTTATTAACGCAAAACCAACGATTTATTTGACAAATATAAATTTTTAAAAATGAAAAAGATGAATGTTCATGGAAAATATTCTACATAATTGTCAACCTATCAATTTTTTTATTTCATTAAAATTTTGCCAAATAAAAATAGAAAGTATTCACATCATGAGCTACCATTAGAACTTCAAAATTGACAATATTTGTACGATGAATGGAACATCAAAAAAAATAAACCGCAATTAGTTAGAAACAGTGTATTTCGCAAAGTGTTGCATGCAACAAACATACCGATTAAGGCGTCAGAGAAATACATATGGTATAGGTGAGGGGGATGGACGGTGAGTTAGAAGGTAGTGGTAATTTTGTATAATGTATTTTTTTATTATTTCCAACTTCAAATGCTTGTAAATTTAGTCTAACGAGTAGAAAATATTAGGTTGTGTTTTGTAGAATTAGTAAACTTTTTGCTCATCTCATTTTATTTCCTATTTCGAGGCTTCATTTTGCGGAGCCTTGAAATTTATAGTGATTATCGATATATGCGATTATAACTTTGATGGTTTAAAACAAAATGCATGGTTCTAGTGAAATGACGGGCATGTCACGGACAGGATGGCCTGTTTCGACTCGACCGCAAAAAGTTGCTACCGCACCTGTAACAGTGAAAAAGTCAAACGATACACGAAATAACATTGATCGAGCTATCAATTTGTAAGTTTTTCGAAATCAGATTCTCATAGATTTCTTGGAACTGATTTCGAAAGAATTATTTAAGGTATCCGTTAACGAATTACACTTTTGGCACAAAGGATCCACAAGCTGAACGTGACCATTCAGTGCAGGCACGATTCCAGCGTATGCGTGAAGAATATGAAAAAATTGGAATGCGTCGATCGGTGGAAGGTGTTCTGCTTGTTCATGAACATTCCTTACCTCATGTGCTCTTGTTGCAAATTGGTACTACGTTTTTCAAACTGTAAGTTTGCGGGAACTTTTCTTTTGTGGAATCGTCGATTAGAAAAAAGATTTTGCATGGCTATCAAGAAATCCCAACATTAACAAATTGCACCAGTTTTGTAAATTGCTACATGTATTGTTAACAGCAGTCATTTTTTTAGGCCGGGCGGTGAATTAAATCCTGGCGAAGATGAAGTTGAGGGGCTGAAACGATTGCTTACTGAAGTAAGTGCATCAGCTTTTCCTTTTATTTGATTCCTGTTCAAGCGTAGTACCGAGTTTTGTTGCTTGTATTCTGTCATCTGCTATTCCAGTCTAACCTTTGTTCGGTTGTGTTTGGAATTTGTGTCTTTTTGAATCTTTCTCTATTTTCCAGACACTTGGACGACAGGATGGTGCAAAAGATTTATGGACTATTGAAGATGTTATCGGTAATTGGTGGCGTCCTAATTTCGACCCACCTAGGGTATTGACTTTGCATATTTTGTTGTAAATTATACTTAAGAAAAGATAGAAATTCGTAAAAATACATGAAGGAATAAACGGTGATATTTCCAGTACCCATACATTCCTGCACATGTTACAAAACCAAAAGAACAAACGAAGCTATTTCTCGTTCAACTTCCGGAACGAGCACTTTTTGCTGTGCCGAAAAATTATAAACTTGTCGCTGCACCGCTCTTTGAATTGTATGACAACTCAACTGGCTACGGCAATTTGATTGCAAGCCTTCCACAAGTTCTTAGCAGGTAAGAACTGCTTTTTTTTTAGTGTTATTATGACTTTGGGTAATTCCATTTTGTCTTTGTTACTGCTTCTATGCTATCGTAGTTTGGTATTTTGTGCCTTGTTTTTATAGCTTGGTACTTTTGCTTAGAGATAGTTTTACTCTATATTTGCTACAAGTAAATGTGAGTTTTTATTATCCATGAATAAATTTTTTTTCGAAACATTGATTTAATACCAATTAATACATAGATTACTGCTAATGTTGATTCAGTAAATTAGTCATTCATGTTTGACTAAAATAATGTTTGGTGTTCATTTTCAGATTCAATTTTCTGTATACGCCATAAAAATTCGGCTTTCTAAGCCTGACATAAGACACGAGAAATTAACGAAACTTGGAAGACGCTGGATTAATTTTTTTCTAATGTTTTCTAGTGCTTTTTTTGTTGAACAGTTTTGTTGTACATGTTTGGTCTTGTTGATGTGATCCAGTTTAAAAATTTCATTTTGTTTTGTTTTTCAAATCTCCTGAAGACTTCAAAAAATTCGGAATTATAGATTTAAAGATTTTGATGGTTATTTTTGTTTGTAAGACTAAATAATGTTTAGATGCTAATGTTTGGTTGTTCGTTTATTTAACCAGAGTCGTTCAAATTTGTGCTGTTTTCGTATTTATACTGTTTTAAGAATATCTAATGTTTGCGGAGGTTATCCTAAACTACACGTATAATTACGCAAACTGCTAATTAAATTGACAGGAAGATTTTTCACGCTAAATATTGCATCTCTGTTCAAATAACAGTAATTTAATTCAATACTTTTTTCCCTTATGGTTAGGGTTAGGAAAGTACTCATTAACCAGACATTCAATAATTGCTTCCCGAAGTTCGAAAATAAAAATGCATAATCAGGAGGCTTGAAGCAGAAGTGTATCAAATGTTTGCTTATCAAGTGAGAATATTTCCAAACTTATTCGGAGGTACAGCAACCTAAAGTGAGGTATGAAAGGCGTCGCAGATTCTGAAGTATCAGTTGTGTGCATCATGCACACTGTAAAGTTATATCAAACAGTACTTCCAAATTTAGGTTTTTTCAATATCTCGGGTTGTTTAAGTTATTTTTCTTTTTTTTTATTGTAGGTTGAACTATAGCGTGACAAATGTTTGGTGTGAAGTTTTCATTCCCTCTACTATCTCAATTTAAATTCAGCACTTCAAGACTACGCTTAATTACCTGGCATTGACAAATTTCAGGAATCGTCTTCAAGTTTCATTCTATGATTGCTAGCTTGAAATATTTAATAAGAAATATTTCCTGTTTTAGGCGTAACTATTATATTCTTTGATTCAGGATGCGAATACAACTATCATCGTTTTAATCAGTAATGGATTGTGATATTACTTCGTATCATGTGGAATCGTTCGATTATTTAGCTGAACAGGGCATAAATTTGGCTGCATCAAATGTACCAGCAGAAAAATTTCGACTTCCAGCTGGAGAAGCTGTGGAATTACGTTATACCGGTGCTGAGCTTGGTTATCCAATGATTGAAATAAAGCAGGTGAATTCATAAATTTTACGTTTTATTCTTTAATTTTTAAAGGTATAGAATAGGGTTCATTATGACTTTTAATGTGTTCAACATTAAAATTATTCTTTGTCGTTGAGTTTGTTTATTTTAACCAAAAAAAAAAAAATGTTAAAAATTGATGAATTTCTTAATTGCATCTCTTCTTTTTAAATTAACTTATAGCTTAACTGTGATGATCTGAATTAAAAAATCGTTATGTATTAGGTTTGTATATAGACTGGAAATAAGAAAGAAAAGATTGAGGGGTGGCATTTTTGATCAACAAATATTTCATAATCTCTGTCTTACAGGGTACGTCTGTAGTTGATTCGCTAAAGCTGTTTCCTTCAGAATGCAGGCAACGTGGCTTAACTTATAGAGCGCCATTGAAAGTAGGCGTAGAAATACGCCTAAATGGAGTTAGAATGGATTTTTGTGAAGTTATTGTTGGTGAGGTTGGTGGAAGCAGTTTTTCTTAATTTTACTGTTTCATACTTTAGTTTTTTTTCGAGCGTTGATTAAATTTTTTCCTTCCCTTTGACCAGAATATCTTGAAGTGAGAGATGATCTTGTCTTTTGTTATGCTCCATCTTGCTTAAACTGGTAGTAGTAGTAATTTGCTTAAAATAATTGGACTGAAGAATTTTTGTAGGATATCTCAAATAATATCGCTACGCAATCTGTCGATTTAATGTTTCAGGTTCCCATAATGTTAAAATCAAATAGATGTCATTTGCGTTGGTTGACAAAAGAACAGTTAATAGCGCATGGTGAAGAAGGAACTGAAAAAGGCGGTTACTTCATTTGTAAAGGATATGAAAAGGTAAAACATTTTTTTCGTGAAATTTTGTTTCAGTTGGTGGCAAGTTGTATTGTGAGTAAAGGAAGTGAAAAATGAGTAAATTAAAGCTCACTTTAAAGTACGGAAAGGTGAATGAATAGTAGGTCTGTAACTTAGCAATTTTTGAGAATGTTTATTCATAAGTTGACAAAATATGATCTGTTTTTTAATTAGGTAGTAATTAGATTTTCTAATATCTTTTTCTAACATGAAAATTTCACGTATGATGTTGATGTTTTGGATAGCTAGGAATGTGTAAATTTTCTTCGTCCTTTTAATTAAGTTCTTGAATAGGTGATACGTCTTTTGGTTGCAAATCGTCGCAATTATCCGTTAGGAATAATAAGGCGTTCATTTCGTGAAAAAGGACCTTTATTTACGCAGTACGGGATAGTGATGCGATGCGTCCGAGGAAATTTTTCTGCCGCCATGATGACACTTCATTATCTAGAAAGCGGTATCATGGTTATTGCTTTACAGGTAACAACTTCACCAATTGTTTTCAGCTTAAGGCAGTAACCCTGCTTGGATTTATTTTGACTTATCTAGCATAATTGAATTTTAAATCAATTTTTAATTGAAATATCGAAACACTGCTATTTCAGTATCGACGCGAATTATTTTATTTGCCATTTATGTACGTCATCAAATCATTAACATCTATCAATGATCAATGCATAATGGAGCACATGACCAGGTGTCGACCAGATGACCACTTTTGGAGAGGTAAAATGTATCCCTTAAATTAACTGCATCTCATTTGCTAAGATCGCCGTATTTAAATGCAGAAATAGAACAGCTTTTTTCAGGGTGCGTAACCGCAATGTTGGCACTATGCAACGATGATGGCATAGTGAATCAGAAAGCAGCACTTACTGCTATTGGTGGAAGATTTCGAGTAGCTACCCAAGATCGTGTTGGTCCATGGGAGGTTTCCGAAGTAAGTGTAATGTGCATCTTCCAGTAATACTTCTGAATCCAATTTAAACAAATTGTGGAAAATTTTAATTTTTGAATTTTGTTTAAGGATGTTGGCCGTTTCTTACTTCGCGCTTGTGTTGCAATACATTTGGACAATGACGAAGATAAATTTTTCCTCCTTTCTTATATGGCTCAAAAATTAATAGCATTGACAAAAGGTGAATGTGCTGCTGAATCGCCGGATAATCCACAGTTTCAAGAAGTTGCTGTATCCGGTCATATACTTCTTTTGATTATACGAGAACGTTTGGAAAATATTCTGAGTATTGCACGAAGAAAAATTGAATCTAATGCGAAACGCAAGGGCGAAAGTTTTCTTTTGTCGAGGTTTGTGCTTGTTTTAAAAATTGGTTTCTGAAAACCTTGCTCTATTGACTTATTCTAAGACGCGCTGTTTGTAAAATATTTTGCTGATGTATTTAAGTCATGAGTTGATTCGTGCGATTGGTACACAACGATCTGGTGAAATAACGCGAGGTTTGGAATATTTTCTTTCTACGGGGAATTTGATCTCTAAGGGAGGCTTGGCACTGCAACAAAATAACGGATTTTCGGTGTTTGCTGAAAGAATTAATCAACTTCGATTTGTTTCCCATTTTCGGTATGTTTTTCTTTTTGGTCACTCTGCTTATTCAATCTTAGACAAAAGCGTCTTTTTTCTAAACTAATTATTTATACTGATACTGGAGTATCAAGTGCATTCGAAACCTTACATCAAAAGGCTTGTGATTTGTTGGTTATTAAATTATTATATTTAAGCTTTTTTGCTTTATTTACATTTGGTTAAAAGAATCTTGTTAGATATTGGTGTAACTAAAAGTTTCACCGTCAGATTTATTTGTAGTCCTTTTAACTCATCAATTTCAGAGCAATCCATCGAGGTGCATTTTTCATGGAAATGCGTACCACAGACGTACGAAAATTACGTCCCGAGGCTTGGGGCTTCATATGTCCAGTGCATACCCCTGATGGTGCTCCATGTGGTCTATTAAATCATGTCACGGCAAGCGTGCGCATCGTTACACACTATTCGGATTGTAGTGAATTGCCAAAATTACTCGGAGAGTTAGGGATGGTCGGCCACTCAGCAATTACATTATTACCTGCGGAGCCTGTTCGTGTTTATTTTTCATACTGTACTAAATTCGATTTTAACGAAAAAGAAGTAGTCTGAAATGATTATTACAAAGTTTATTCGAGAATAGTTAGTTGTCGTTTTCACAACAGAATCATTCCATTCTTCATATTGTGGTTCTAACCATTTGTTCATAAGATGTTTTTCAGATGTATCCCGTTTTACTTGATGGAAAATTCGTTGGCCATATACCTCAGTCAGAGGCATCACAAATCGAAAGGCAGTTACGCTTTTTAAAGGTATCAGATGATCTTCGTGTACCTTCTTGCTCAGAAATAAGTATGGTAGAAAAGTCCATTGACCCGATCAACATATTGGTTCAATATCCTGGTTTGTATATTTTTACTGAACCTGCACGTCTCATACGACCAGTCAGATATCTTCCAACAGGTCGAATTGAATTCATAGGTAAATTCTTTAAGTCTTTTTTTAAGTGTGTTTCATTTTGAAACATGAATTTTAAATATTTTCCATATGTTTTTATTATTTTCTGGTTTTAACTTGCAATCAACAATTAATAATTTTAATTGGAATATAAAGGTGGGGGCAACATTTTCATGATTCAGTTGAATCTGTTTGAAGAATTTAAATTGCCTCATATTGTATACTGTAAACTGTATATTTTAAATTATGTTCTGTTGTCAGTACATGTTTGCAGGATTTTTTTGTAAAAATTTCAATGTTATTAATTTAATTCTTAGGGACGTTTGAGCAAGTGTATTTATCGATTTGTATTGATCCGGAGGAAGCAGAGCCCAATGCAACGATTCATCAAGAAATTCATCCCAGTTGTTTGTTTAGTTTTGCTGCCAATCTCATACCATTTCCTGATCATAATCAGTCACCAAGAAATGTTTATCAGTGTCAGATGGGTAAGCAAACTATGGGAATACCTGTTCATGCATGGAACTATCGAGCTGACAATAAAATGTATCGTCTGCAGGTAACGTTTTTATGAATATTAAAACTATCTAGATAAGAAATGCGACATGATATGGTAAGAGAAATTAAGATATTTGTACGACAGACCCCAATGCTTACTAATATCTGAACATCTTCAGTGTTGTTGTTGTGATAAAAAGTAGGAAAAAGCGCTTCTGAGGAACTTTTGAGTTTTCAAGGAGTTGCATTTAAAAAAAAATTGTCAGCATAGTACAAGTCGGTTACTGTACATGAAAAATCGTTCTTGATTTAAAATTTTTTTAGTTTCCTCAACATCCTATCGTTAAGCCAGATCCATATGAGAAGTATGGTATTGATGAGTACCCGCTGGGAACGAATGCGTGTGTTGCGGTCATATCTTACACAGGTAGGATCAGGTTGAAATTGATAATCACTTGCTCCAAAAGTATGCGATCATCTTGTTATCACTTGTATTTGTCTTTCAGGTTATGATATGGAGGATGCTATGGTTATCAATAAGAGCTCTTATGAACGTGGTTTTGCCCATGGCAGTGTTATTAAAGTTGAAAGGTATTTTACTATTTTGTGATTTCATGCATGATGCAGCCTTGATGATTTTGGCATTCATTTTAAATAGAGTAAATATAATTAATATTGAATAGGGACATTGTTCTACCATCTGACTAGTTTGGTATAGCGACGAAACTGGTAATCTTCGGTTTGAAGTTTAGCTTTAAGTGAGGTTGATCTGCATGAAGGGTTTGCATTATGTATATGATAGCTCAACTTTGTAAATTATAACCTTTAGGCTGAATCTTGCGGAAGGAAGATTTGCAGAGAGTCTTGTATTTTTGTGTGATCCTGGAAGTCCTCAAAAAACAATAAGTCTTGATGGTCTACCGATTCCCGGACGGCTCTACATGGAAGGCGATCCGTACTATTCGGTATACGACACTGATACACACTGTTATAAAGTCCATAAATATAAGTATGCAGAGGCGGCATTCTGTGGTTCGGTAAGAATTGTCGAAGAAGGCGATCAGATTAGTGCTAACAAAGGCAAATGTGTATGATTTAAATTTATTTATGCTTCTTCTTGCAAATCCATGTGTGGTTATTTGGTGGATCCAATGAAATTGTTTGAAATTTGCAAACTTCGAAAAACGCGAGTAAATGCACATAGCAGAGCATAAATTGAACTTGTTGATTTCTTTATTTAGTGGTGTAATATTTTTTTCAGCACGCACTGATTCAGTGGCGTGTGCAGCGCAATCCAATAATTGGTGACAAATTTGCATCAAGGCATGGTCAGAAAGGTATAAATTCTTTCTTATGGCCCACCGAATCGATGCCGTTCTCGGAGTCCGGAATGGTTCCTGACATTATTTTTAATCCGCACGGTTTTCCATCTCGGATGACAATTGGCATGTTTTTTTTTCATACAACGGTTTTAAATGATTTTTCATCATTTCTTTCTTGAATTGATGCTATTTTTTAATTTTTGGTGGAATAACTTTTTAAAATTAATTATTACTGCTGTTGAAATGGAATTTAATTCAGATGCTTTGAAGTATTACTGAGCGTAGGGTGGCTAGGTTTTGGATGGCATTTCTTTACAATTTATTAATTCAGTAGCGAATGGTTGGAAACGGTGTTCCAGATATTCTCAGTTCGTTTAATATGAACTTTTTTCAGGAATGATGATTGAAAGTATGGCTGGTAAAGCAGGAGCTATGCATGGCTCTACATATGATTGTTCGCCATTTGTTTTCAAGTATGTTTTTTTCGGGGATAAAAAGTTACAAATCTGATTAATGATTGATCAATAAATAACAAGTGGAAAAATACAAATAAAACGATAACAATGAAAATTTTTCCGATTTTGCTTACTGTGTTGTTGACAACTTTGCTTAAGTGAGAAGAAAACAGCCATTGATCATTTTGGACAGCTTCTTGTTCGTGCCGGATACAATTATTATGGGAATGAAACAATGTATTCCGGTGTTGATGGTCGGGAAATGGAGGTAAGTTGATAGTAATTTCGTTTTGATGCCTTATAATTATTTTTTCTTCAAATAGCTCTTTGCGTCTACATATCTGGAGTGCCATCTGTTTCAAAGTTTTTCTTATAATCCATCGCTGAAAAACCCACCATTAAAATTTTATGAGAACACGATGTTCAATTTTTATTTTGGATTCCTTTTTGATGGATGCACCATCTACCATTCATATCACAAGTTTTATCTGTGCATTTATTTTTTGGTATCTTCTGTAACTTTTTATTGATTAATGATATTTTTAAGTTACGCATTTCAATTTGGAAGTGTAGAATTGCCGCAGTTTACAGGTTCAAATTTTCTTCGGAATTGTATATTACCAACGCCTAAGGCACATGATTGCCGATAAGTTTCAAGTACGATCAACAGGCCCAACAGATCCGGTGACGTTACAGCCAGTAAAAGGTCGGAAGAAAGGTGGTGGAATTCGATTTGGTGAAATGGAACGTGATGCAATGATCGCTCACGGTGCTGCGTTCACTTTACAGGTAGCTAAATTAGCATTTAAAATTTCTGAAGGAACCAAGTCTTCGTTTAGTCCGGAAATTTTGGAGCTTCCTTAGTCTTTCAATTTTTATCAGCTGTGAGCTTCAAATTCTGAATATCGTATTTTAGGATCGTCTTTTCAACTGCTCCGACCGTGATATAGCGCTTGTTTGTGCACGTTGTGGTTCAATGGTATCAGCACTTCGATGTTCAAAAATACTGTCAGAACAACGAATCGGTGATGTAAGTTTGAAAATATTTATATCTCAATATTTTCATCAAAATAACCATTGCCGTTATTCATTGCGTGTCACTTAAACATGATTAGATGAATTTCATTTATTTATTTTTTTTTTAAAATTTTAAACATGTTTACTCAACCTGCACAGACTATGACATCAAATTAAAAGTAAAACATTCTAGGTACAGATAACTGTTATATAGCTTCATTAACATTCATTTCATTGGGTACAGATATTATCTGAGTGATGTGTTTTGCCATCGATAGCATTCGTACTGGTTTATTTGTTAATTTTTGTGATCGTTTTTGAAGTTGAAATTTTTTCAGAATTTAATTTTCAACTACAGTGAACGTGAAATGTGCCTGTTATGTGGGAAGGATGATGAAGTTTTTTCGGTTGAAGTGCCTCGGGTATTTCGTTACTTAGTTGCTGAACTTGCAGCAATGAATGTTCGCTTACAGATTTCGATGAAACATCCGGCGAAATTGTCTCAGTGAATTGCTCAATTTCTTTTGTTTATCTTTGCCTTGCTCATTTTATCAACGGGTGTTTTGTCGGAAAATTCCGGAAGCTATCATGCATTTATAGTATAAATTGTAAGTTTGAATAATTGTGCAATGCGGGTTAATCAATTTAATATTCCAAACTGAATTATATTTTAATCCAATAAGCTATTTGTTTCACAATTATTTTTAACTTGATAACATTTATACCATAAACTTGCAAGATAACTTTCGGAGTTCCCCGATATTTTCTACTGAAGAAGGTTGCCCTCAGGAATTACGATGGTGGGTGTATAACGAAAAATGTTGACTTTGTTTAATGCTTATCTGGATTTCGTGCTCCTTTTGTTGTTTTGTGGTTAAGAGGCCATTTCTGTTATGAATTTTTTCTTTCAAAACAAATAAGGCTCAACTCTTTACTTCCTTTATTTGAAAGGAAGCTAGTTTCTTTCGTAGTTAAGAAACTAATACAGCATTTCAAACGGTTAAGTATGAGGTTGGTAATATTGCTGAACCGTAGGTTATGAATAGAAGGAAGTAGTTGGAGATTGTTAAGTCGCGGAGGTCGTAGTATGTCCGAAATTGACAAACCGTAGAATGATTTTATTTCTACAAACAGTCTTATGTTTCATGATGTAAACAAATTTGATTTAGGGAGAAACTCTTTTTAGATTACAGTATGATAAAGCTTGTATGTTTTAAACAGTTAACATATGCTGGAAACAGTTGTGATTTAGAGAGCGAGGAATTAATTTTAGATTACAATATGATAGGGTTCATATTATGTAAACATTTATGACTAGAGTGGATTAACTGACTTATTCCGATTAAATGAGCAGCTCAAATAATATTTATTTGCAAATAGAAAAAATTGGAAAAAGATTGACCTGGCAGTTTGATATTTCCGAAAGAAAAGAAGGCAGTATTGGAAGGATGATAATCCATGTTCTAAAATGTCAATGAATTTCCCTGATTTCTGCTACAAAAGCTTCTTTTAGTTAAAAAAAGGAGTCATGTTGTAAACGTTTTGTGCAGAAGGTTATGCGGATTACGCACAAACATATCATGAACAAAGAAGGATCAGATAACAGCGGCGATAAACCAGAGGAAGTCTACGTAACGCATCCATATTAGAAATTTATAAAATTCGGAAAGAACCAGTGCATATAAACCGCTCTCACATTTCATTTTTTTAAATTTAATCGGACTCAATATCAACTGATCGAAAACCAAGTTCATCGGATCACAAGGTTTGCCGACAACACAAATGGGGCTAGGTGATAAGGTCATCGAAGAGGTAAAAAAATACGTCTATTCAGGACAAGAAGTCAACGCAAGAAACGATCTCATGGGAGAAATCCAGCGGAAGGGAAGGGCAGGATGGCAATCATTTAGCAGAATGAAAGACATCCTCCTGCACCCCTTTCTAATACCGAAAATAAAGGCGGAGAGACCTTCAACTCGACGGTCCTTCCTGTGATGCTGCATGGATGTGAAACGTGGACACAGACAAAAGCTGAAATAAAGAAATTGGAGGTGACCGTACGAGCCATGGAACGAAGGCTGATCGGGCACTCGTTACGAGATCACGTTCCAAACGAAGAAATAAGACGTAAAAGTGTTCAACATCGCACAGGAAATCAGAACGAGCAGATTGAAATGGGTTGAACATGTATGCCGCATGCAGGATGGTCGGTGAACCATCAAACTTCTCGATTGGTATCCGAGAGGGGTTAAAAGACCTCCTGGGAGACCTCTAAAAAAGTGTGCCGACCAAATTAAGGAAATATGCGCCGGAACCTGGAGACAGAGCAAACTGGAAAGAAGTTGTGAAAAAGGATCAACACAAGGAAACTCGCTGAAAAATCGACCGAAAAACAAAAAATCTGTCTCACAATTCAAACCAGTACATTCAATCACAACGTTGTCGCCAAAAGTTATTCCTTGAAACACGTCGATTTCGAAATCATTCTTCATTTCAGTAAGCTGAATGCTGTAAACGGTCTTCTACGAAGTGTCGTAATCTTTCGAGTAACTACCATGATCCATTGCTTTACGCCGGTTTAATTTTTTCATAATGAAATTGTGATGGAAGCAATTCATTCGTTGTTTCGTCTAGTGTTCTACGTCTGATTTCATTGAACTGTTTTTTGGCAAAATCATAAAATTCACGCTCCATTATGTATATCGGATCCTTACGAATCGCTTCAACTGTAGCTTTTTTGGGCGGTATTTTTCGATTAGTGTGACGCAAATTTGCATGCTTTTCTAAAAAGACAAATAACTTATAATTCTCACACCTACTCAATTATAAGAAAAATTTTGCATGCCAAAATTTATCCGACCTAATAAAGAACACATAACATTACTAACCATCAAGCAAATCGAAATTCTCTAATGCGTCACGAAAGAATGCTGGCAACAATAATTCCAACAACTCGATAAAATTTCGCATTTGATCAGTCAAACCAACCAACAAATAATGGTTGATTAGATTATTTTTAGCTTGTTCTAATGCACGGTTGTTTCCCACTTCACTAAAATCATCGATAATGCACTATATATTAATGAAACGGATAGAAAAAGTGAGCATTTCTTTAAAGCTGATTTGATAAAAAAAAATGCAAAAAATTGACTTGATTAATTAAATAACAAAGCGATGCTCAATATTTTAACTAACATGAAGATCTTCAAAAAAATTTTCACAACAAAAATGAAAAGTAAATGTTAGAGATGAAAAAAAAACCACGAGCATGCGATGACTTCACCTGCAAAAATAATGCGTACCACAAAAATATGGAATTTGGAGCCACATGTGCTTCATATCACAATCGCGTCCTTTCCGCTCGATGCATTGATCAAATGTCTGCAACTGGTCAAATCAGATTTCATAAAAACTTCCATAATACTGACTACGACTATTAACCAAAAATTCATTTTTTGAGTGTGGAAACTAGGTCCCTTGAAATGGACTGAGTTATGAGGTAATTTTACTAACCAAAAGCCCAAAATTCAAAAATCCAGCTAAATTCACATAAATTAGTGGAGAAAATTATTAAGTTTATTTCGTATGACAGAGATAGCCAACAAAATGCTGAAAAAGAAATTAAAGGCTTATAAACAAATAAATATCAACATCTGTGATGCTTATTATTCCATTAATTTTCATCTGATTAAACTGATGACTGATAATATAAAAAATTCATGAAATTCAAGATATGAAAAGAGGAACGGAAACGTCTAAAAAAATTATATTCACCTCATTGTTTCCTGCTCGACTTCTTTTTAATCCAATACGGTAATCATCACCATAACGAAGAAAATAATAATAAGATATCAAACGTTCAAGAGGTTCTCGAATCAAATTTATATAAACTGGATTGGAAACACCAAATCTTAATGTGGTTCACGGATTTATAGAAAATTCCGACAGTGCAATATGATGTATTAAACTGACAAAAAAATTACGGAATCCTAGCACTTTTACACAAAACCTACAAATTGATAGTGCTTTTATTAGATACGTATCGATATTAAGACAGTTAAATGTCATATGAATCATTCCTGGAAAATATGTTGATTGCAGTATATTGTCAATTGTGAGAATTACCTGGTAAAGTAGTGAAGCGATAAAAAAGCCAAAAAGAAATATAACTTATCAATTGTTTCTCTATTATCACTAAAAGAATAAAAACGTACCGATTGAAATTAATAAAAGCAACATGGCCATGATAAATAGCAGGTATTCTCGCCTTCCAATTAGTGATATTATCAATAAATCGCCGCTGATCTATGGCATTCATTAGATAACGATTTCTCGTTAAATTTAAATGAATCACACTGAAGACATTACGACGGGATAAACCGTACATAACAGCATTGACAAGCGTTGTTGAGCCAGTTTTTGGAATCTATAAAAGTGCATTCAAATCTACCATAAATGTTAGCATAAAATAAACGATCATCTATACTATTAATTTAAACAATTTAATAACTAAATTTTATGCACGATATTTATCAATACCACTTACTTTTGTCGTTATAACCTCATTTATATTTTAATTTGAATGTTCAGTACTTTCACTGGCTTAAATTAAATTCTTTTAATTTACAACTTGCATTTGCATCTACAAGAAATATTTAAAACAAAAAAATTACTCGATTATAAATCACGACTGATGATACATAAGATAATTTATCCCATTTTCTATCCTTTACGAGGTCGATTCGTTGTTCACTGAGGTTTGCTGAACATGAAGGCCTTAATCGTAAATTGATATAAATGAAGAGAAGTAATATAAATGCCAAATTGATAACCATCCATTGTAGTTTTGTTATCATCAATGGAACAAAATCTGAAAAAAAGGCGGATAATTTAATTCCGAGAATTCAGAGTGCTTAAATTTTGCTAACATTATTGTTTGCAAATACTTTAAGCTGGCATGATGTGTTAAATGGTATGAAACACGTACTACCGTAATATTTGTGTCTAAGCAAAAAAAAAAATGATAGTCCAAAAAATATTTTATGCAATAATATTTGCATTTTATCTTATTCTTAAGAAAAAAAAGTGACAGTCTGACTACAATACAATGCGTCAATCTGTGTATGTTACCTAATATACGGTAATATGGCAGCATGGTAATATGCTACGGTAAAATGGTATTAATTTTATCGACGGTAGCACCACGATTATACGCTTTATCCTATTTAGAACAACAACTTACGTTTCAAAAATGAAAAATATCAAAAATTACAGTAACAAAGCTGCATGTTTTTATCGTGCTGTATACTGCAATGACGAGAAAAGTTACTTAAGCTTAACAATATTTTAAGTTATTTAAATAAAAATGTTCACCCTGAAAATTTTGCGCTATAAATTCAATAACAAGGCTTATAACTAGATTATTCTTAAATTGAAATTTACATTACGGCCGGAAGAATTGTTCCGGCCAAATCCTGACAGTTAAACAGAAAATTGGCGATATAAAGCAGGAAGACATAAATAGTCCAGAAAACCAAAATGCATAGAATCCAACGAAATTCAATCACATAGTTCGTTTTTCGGCGGCCAAAATTTTAATTGCTTAAAATAATAATTTAATTAAATGTGTTAAATCATGAATCATGGCAGATTCACAATGTAATGGATTAATCCACATGTCGAGAGATTGATACGATACATATACAAGGCTTCAATCCCAAGATATTTTATCACCGACAGCAGACCTTAGCGACGGGTCCGTCGGGCAAAGAGAGTCGCATGAAGGATGAGATGTAGCAGTTTCAAACACCTTGGCTCAACAATCTCCGACAATGGCCGTATTAAAGAAGAATTCTACGCAATAAAAATAACTGTCACCTGGATGAAATGGGCTAAAAGTTCAAAAGAAAGCGCTTAAGATAAGAAGATAAGGTGGTTGCCCTCAATTCCAATGGCTAATAACAAGGGGGAATGGAACACAGCAACTTGCATCTATGCAGCTGAACGCACGAACACGATACTCCACAATAGTGGACCCTGCAATCTAACGGTACAAACGCTAAGGAAAAAAAAAACAATTTATCTTGTTTTAATTGAACTCACTCAATTATTATATTTTTTTCTTGATTGAACTCATCTAATGGAAGTATTTTGGTATTATGTGTGGTAAATTTCTTTAAAAAATTTCAATGGTTTTTCAAAATTTTGTTTTAATTGAATTTATCTAATTGAATTGATTAAATTTTAATTGATCTGTTTCAATCGTTGAATTATCGTTTGCTTTAGTCCAACAACCCCGCATTGCAAAAGTTTTTTTAGTTTTTTCTTTGTCTTTTTTTTTTTTTGTAATTTTCATTAATCATTAATGAACAATTACCATTCATTAATGATTATTAAATTTCCAAATGATTATTTGTTATTTTATGATTATAAATTTATCTTAATGATTATTTAATTCCCAAAATTTCTTTTGAAATTATTTTTGCAGGTTTGAATTATTTGTATAATTTACTTTCGAAGAAATTTTTTATACAACTTAAAAATTTATCAGTAATGATTTCTGGATTACGAAATAATTTGGCAGTTCCATTTTTTGAGTTTTATTTTAATTTTGATTTCATTATGAATTTTTATTTTGTGAGCGTTTTTTTTTTTTTAATTTATAATTATTATTAGAAATTAAAAATATTCTTTTTTCCAACTGAAAGATTGATCATTCAGTGATAATTTAGATATGTATACTGTTAAAGTGTCTAATTAATTAAATTACTAATTATCCGTTGAATAATTTCTCATTAATTAAATTATGTTATACAGTACCAATGGGATCGATCATGGTTTGACTTCGCCGTTGTTGATTTTTGGCGATGGACTCGTACGTTTAGTTTGAGTACTGAATTTGGCGAAAGAGATTTTTAGGCACTTTTTGTTATCTTGGAATTAAACAAACAATTCATGGAAAGATATTGTTTGTAATTGAAATGATTAGGATAAAATTTATTGAAGAAATCGTTAAATAACTGAACATGTCAGGTTTACTATGCAAAAAAAAAAAAAAATTGATGAATAATAAATACAGTTCATACACAAAATATTTCACTTATATCAACCAATTAGACTGGAAGAAATCATAGGTTAGGAACAGATCAAATCGTCAGATCAGATCAGATCATGAGGAGTAGTAATGGACACAAAGGAAGTGACTGTAAGGTCAACAAATATGATTATAAAAAACATTTAACCCAAAACATTCTTGTAACTATGAAGACGAAGAAGACGGGATAGGCAAGTGATACGGCGAAGATCTACTTGGGTAGTTCGGTACCTTCTGGTTTCTGTCGATATCTTCTCGCCTTGACCTCCAAAGAAGTCTGTAAGATGGTGGATCGTTGACCATCACGTCCAGCGACTAAGTGGATGTCTTATTAGATTAATCGAGGTAGTGAATATGGCTGAGGTTATGTGGATTGCTTGCATTTGGCCTAAAATTGAGTTGTATTTGAGATGAAACAAGTGTAAAGCTCGGCCATCTTATTGAACAGAAAACTTGACCATACCTGATGTCATTGGACACAAAGCCTAGCCATGAATATCGCTATCAGAGACAGAGCTTGGCCATGTATGACATTGTCAGTGACAGAGCCTGGCCATGTATGACATTGTCAGTGACAGAGCCTGGCCATGTATGACATTGTCAGTGACACAGCTTGGCCATGTATGACATTGTCAGTGACAGAGCCTGGCCATGTATGACATTGTCAGAGACAGAGCTTAGCCATGTATATCGTTATCAGAGAAAAGGCCTGGCCATTTATGACATTGTCAGTGACAGAGCTTGGCCATGTATGGCATTGTCAGAGACAGAGCTTAGCCATGTATATCGTTATCAGAGAAAAGACCTGGCCATTTATGACATTGTCAGTGACAGAGCTTGGCCATGTATATCGTTATCAGAGAAAAGGCCTGGCCATGTATGACGTTATCAGGGACAGAGCTTGGCCATGCATGACGTTATCAGAGACAGAGCTTGGCCATGCATGACGTTATCAGAGACGGAGCTTGGCCATTTATGATTCTTCCTCACATAGTTGATGTGAAAAAAAAATTGCACTAAATTGTCGATAAATTTTATGCAAAAATTGCGCTTTCATTTTTGCAACAATCAAATTTCAAATAATTTGCCATGATTGTTTTTGCTCACTAATTTCTTTCAAATAATTCAATTTAATTAAAAAATAAATTTTCCTGATTGATAATTTAATTTATTGGAAAGCGCTATAGTTGGAATGCATGAAATTATCCAAAACAAATATATTTAATTAAATGACATAAAATTTCTTGATTTCCTTGTTTTTTTTTCCCCCACCCCTCTTCTCGTTCTCTTTCTTTCATTCTCTCCCTCGCACTCTCTCCCTTTCTCCTTCATTTGTATTAATTTATCGGAAAGTGCTCTACAAAAAAAAAAAAAAAAACGACGAAAGAAAAAAGTAAATAAACCTGTTTGATTTAAAATTTTCACTTGCATTTAAAATTTTTAGCTTAATTTTTTTTTTTTTGTAAATTAAATTGCCAAAAAATTTTTAATTAATTGCAATTTGTGATAGAAAAAAATGTGGTAGAAAAGATGACATGAAAAATTATCAAGAAATTTCAACCAATGAAATGACAAGATAGGTGAAAGTTTCCGAAAATTTTCGGAAACTTTAACGGACGCAATTCGACGTGAAATTTTTGCTGAAACTTTAACGGACGCGATTCGACGTGAAATTTTTGCTGAAACTTTAACAGACGTAATTTGACGGGGAAATTTGGCGGAAACATTACCGGATTTAATTTGACATGGAAATTTGGCGGAAACATCAACGGACGTAATTTGGCGTGGAAATTTCACACGTTATAGAATTGATTTGTAAATGGCTGTGAAATTATAGTGGAGAAAAGTGTAGAATAAATTCTGCATATATAACGTAGAAAGACAATTGACCAGCAACAAAACAACCAAAACGAATTACGTGACATTTGATGTGATTATGAAACAATCACAATTACCATTATCAATAAATTACGTGCAAAAAGTGGGGCGGGAAAATATTTGAAAATTTTGAAAACGTTATTCAAATATATTTCACTATAAATATAAATTTGGAGTTTGAATATAGGGGAAAACAAAAGAAAAAATTCAATAACAACAATTAATTATAAATTAACATTTCGAAAGCGAAAAATTTTATTTTATTTATTCTTTGGGATAACTTTAATCATTCCCTTTTACGAATCTTTCATCCAATTTATTCATTAGTTTTAATTAATTAGTGTTTGTTTTGTTTTGTTTTTTTTTTTTCTGTTCTCCTCTTCTTCATTTACACGAAGATTTTTGCTTCGTTTTTTTTTTCCATTTCAAATTTTCAGTTTTTTTTTTTTCAGTAATCAATTTTGATATTTACTGTTTTCATTGCATACATTTTTTTTTTCTTTGCTTCCTTATTGGCTAATTCATTTAAAGTTTCCTGTAAATTCAAATGATAAGTAAATTTTATAGTAATTTTAACAAAATATTTTTGCAAGATTTTTTGTTTGAAAGAAGAATTTTATGTAAAAGAATTGTGACGTGCAGACGCAAACATTTTTTTTTAAAGTATACTGTATTGCATGGCGATGGAGCCATTATTAGGGTGAACAAATTGTGGGCAAGGCATGGGTATTTTCATTTAATACATTTTTTTCGGTAATCAATTTTGATATTTCTATTTTCATTTAATACATTTTTTTTTTTTCAGAGCACAATTTTATGGGGAAATTTACAAAAATTTTAAAACGGAAAAAATGAGAATTTCCGTTTATTATACCCATTCATTACCCATTAACTATCCATGCTAGCAATTAATTGATATAATTAAAAATAATGAACACGACCTACCGATGCTTTGTTAGACAAAGGTGGGAGTATTATTTCAGGTAGTTTCTGCCCAAAAGATTACCCATACTCTTTTTTTTCTTTTTCTTCTTAGCGTTTGTCCCACTTAGTTGTAGGGTCCGCTATTGTAGAGCATCGTCTGCATGTCACAGTTCTGTGCTTCGTGCATAAGCCAGAAATCCTTGCTCATCTATGATTCGCATATGCCAGCTCTTGTCCATGCACGTCATCGTTGTAGTACGCCCTAGCATTCATGTAACTGCGACTAGATTTAACCCCCACCCACCCGTCGCAAATCGACCGCTTACGATCAATACAAATATTAAACTTATTAAGATTACCCATGCTACTTTGCCTAATTATGCTAATTAAAATGAAATTGTAAAATTGTTAAATGCATTTGAGCAAAATTTAAGCTTTATGGTTTTTTTTTATTAAAAAAAAAAAAAAACGGAAATCCTTAATTATTTTTTAAATGATTTTTCTTTTTGTTAATGAAATAATTTCCGATGACTTTTGTTGAAAACGAAAAAAAATAAAAAATTTTCTACCATATATATTTATTGGATTTAATAAAAAAACTTTTTAAATTGATGAAATTTAAACAATTTTAATGAATCAAAGAGAATATTCATTTGCTCAAGTAATTTCTGGAAAACAATTGTTTAAAATAAATTTGACATATTCATTCAATCATTTCATTATACTTAAAAGATTGAATTAATTAATTCATTCATTCATTAATTGTTATCATTTTATATCTGAAATTTTGATGAAAGAAATATATTTTTTTTTGCTTTTCCATATGAATTTGCTATTTCGCTGAGTTCATCAATGAATAATAATAAACATTGAAGTGAAAATTTTTCAAAAAATTTTTGAAATTGTCTTCAATTACTATAAATAAGCTCAAAAATCACGTACACAAGTTCAGTAACCTATATAATACAAATGTTATCATCATTTGAGTGACAAAAATTTTTGATTGAAATTGATCAAAATTACTGTTTTTTTTTTTAATTAAAAATTTAATTCATCCAATTTGAAAATGTAAAATTTCAGATTTACAAAAAACAAAATTTTATTTTTAAAATTTTTTTTTCAAGTTTAAAAAATTTCATCCAATTTTCATTTTTTTTTTTTTTGTTTGTCGTCTTCATATATTTTGGTGAAATGAAAAAAAACTTTTGAGCAAGTATTTCTGAAACAAATTACTATTTCTGCTAATTATCTTAATTACAATATTCAAGAATCATTTTCTTCTGATCTTTGCGGTTTATTGTCCTGCAGTAACTCCTATCGTATTCCTGCTTGAGGGTAAATTTGAAAATTTTAATTGCACAATAAAATTAGTAAGGAAATTAATAAGGGACAATTAACAAAAAATTTTTATCCTCTTCCTCTACCACTCGCTTTCTCTCTCTGTCTCCTTCACCTTCTTTTCCTATCCTTCGTTGGAACAGTTTGCAGCATTCCAATTCAAATTAAAATTCAATTTTAGGCGAGGTTTGTGTCAATTTAAATGCAAGGATAATCTTAGATTTAGGAATCATTGCAAAAATTTTTAACAAATCGTAGTATTATGTACATTTGTGCAAAAATAATTATGATTATCACGATTAATCATGATTACTTATATTTGTTCTAAAATAGAACAAGAACATGTGAAAAGTAAACTACGGATGGTTTACATAAACATCAAAGAAATCAGGCGAAAATTTCATCCCAGAATAGGTATGCTGAAGGATGCGAATGGAAAGAAGTTAGCTGAGCCTGAACAAATTAAAAGACGATGGAAGGAACAAAATCACTCTCCCCTCTTGCAGTTGCCTTGTTCCCGTACATCTGCTCTGCATGTTCTGGCCATAGCTCTTCTGGTTCTTTATCATCTGTATCCAGAATAGAGAACCGATTTTCTAGGTTCAATTCATGTTAAGACCATTAAAATTTTAAAAATGAAAAATTTTTTATTTAAAATTTTCAGCTCACCTTATTTGGTTAATGAATTCCTTTTTTGACAAATTCGAATTTATCATTTCAATTTTTTGCTATCAAATTTTTATAAAACTTTTAAGAATCAATTCTTACAATTTTATTTTTCAATTTTAATTTTAATTACGATATTTATAAAAATTTATTTTAAAGATTGCAACAATTGGAAGGTTTTTCGAGCATTAAATTTTGCTCGAATCCAATTTATCAAGCAATCATTCAACTTGTCAGCATTTCTCAAACAAAAGCCAAATGGCAATTACAGGTTAATTATTAATTAATTAATCACGCTACCATTTTTCAATCTTCATACGATTTTCCATTAAAAAATATTTCAATTAAATTGTTTTAAAATAAAAAATTTTGTTTGAAAACAAAAGTTTGTAAAAAAAAAGAAAAAAAAGATGAGACGAATTTTAATCTTTGACCCATTAAAAAAAAAAACAAACACATTTATTTGTTTCTAAATGTAAAAGTTTTTGCTAACTTTTTTTTCATTAATCCAATTAATTATAAGTTCTTTTCATATATATATGCTGCATATGCAATTTTTTTTTGTTTGAAATAAGCAGGTATTAAATAGCTTCATCATTATTTAATTAATTAAGTTTTTAATTAATTTACAGGTGAAATATACAGCAATAGATGAAAGCATTGATGGAAACATTTACACCATTGATTCCATTGATCTTATCAATAATCAGCAAATGGCAATGATTTGTTCGCCGTTTAATGTTGATCTTTATTTCATTTCAAAAAATACATTAATCAATTATACCATTAATTTACCAAAAGTTGACAGTGAATCATTAATTGGCAATTATTTTTGATTATTTCAATTGAACTTAATTAAGAGACATTCATGCAATAATTAAGCTTACTTTTATTGTAATTTAAATTCAAATATAAAACTTGAAAAATAATAAAAAAAAAAAAGAAACCTTTCCATCAATTTTCAGCTCATATTTATTCCCTTTTTAGATTTTACAAATTAATTAATTTTGCATAAAATCCGTCCAAAATTTTATTTCTTTTAATTGACCATTTATCAATGATATTGTACGCTAATTATATCATTGCATGTGCTAATTATTGTTAATTATTGCTGTGTTAATTATTGTTCCTACCAGGTTATTTCGTTAATTGTTGCTACTACAAAAATAATAATTAACACATAATTGTTGCTTAATGTATTGCATTGCCGCATTTTTGTTAGCATATTAATTGCATTGCTAGCAGCAATGTAGCTGCCATTATCGTATAAAAAATGATTTTTGTTTGTTTTCACAAATGGGCCACAATAAATCTAAGTATAAAAGTTTCATTACCCAATGTGTACGGTTGGTTCATAAAGTTTGGAATACTGGTGTGGTACTCTTGAAATTGGTGATGGAAAATTTTTTGAAAAAAACAAACAAATTTTTAAAAATTAGCATGATTTAATTATTTTTGAGAAAACTTTTAATAGGTAATTTCAAATTTCGAGTGAACCATCGGATCTATCTGTTTATCTAAAGAACCAATGATCGATCACCTGCTTGTTACCTTTTTTTTGCTATTTTTGGACTTATTCTGTAGTACTTTCAACAATGCACTCCGGATTTGACGGCCTTATCATTTCAAATTATCACGTAATAGTTCATTTAACTTTGAACCAATGAAATAAATAATAAAGCAATATAAAAGACAAAAAAAATTTTTGTTTGTCTTTTTTAACATTACAGCACTACTATCTTTCTATCAACCGTAGAAATCATTTAATCTTCTTCTTCTTAGCGTTTCTCACACGTAGTTGTAGGGTCAGCTATTGTAGAGCGTCGTCTGCACGTCACAGTTCTGTGCTTCGTCCATAAGTCAGAAACTCTTGCTCATCATGATTGGCATATACCAGGTCTTGTCCATTCACGTCATCGTTGCAGTACGCCACAGCATTAATGCGGTCGTTATGGTCTGTCGTCGGGGACCAACCGCTTACGATCAATACAAATATTAAGAGTATTAATATTTGATATTGATATACTAATATTTGATATGATATATAAATATTTAATATATTTGATGATGCATTTTTGAAATAATTATAGTTGAATTA